>BJBW01004107.1:253-90215 GCA_004320125.1 Scolopax mira | reverse complement strand
TCTCTTTTTTTCTTTTTCTTTTTCTTTTTCTCTTTTTTTTTCTTTTTCTTTATCTTTCTTTTTCTCTCTCTCTCTCTTTCTCTTTCCCTTTTTCCTAATAGCATCTGGTTGTTAGAAGGTTTGCATTTCGTATAGCATCATAGAATCATAGAATCATTTCAGTTGGAAAAGACCCTTGGGATCATCAAGTCCAACCATCTACCCCACTCTACAAAGTTCTCCCCTACACCATATCCCCCAACACCACATCTAAACGGCTCTTAAACACTTCCAGGGATGGTGACTCAACCCCCTCCCTGGGCAGCTTATTCCAGTGCCCAACCACTCTTTCTGTGAAAAATTCTTTCCTAATGTTCAATCTAAACCCACCCTGTTGGATGCAATTAAAAGTGAACAATCTTTTAGGGAGCCTTTCTTAAGTCGGAAGCCTAAGAGTCGGAGCCCCTTGTGAGGGTGGGAAGCCACCGTTCCCCCGGGAGCATGTGCTGGTCAGCAGCAGGAGGCTCCACGCAGCAGTCGACCATCATTATAGCTGTGCATTATAGCTGTGCTTCTGGAATGGATTGGGGAAATCTCCTGCCAGGAAAAAGGTGCGTCTGGGAAAGAGTAAGCTACATATTATTTCACTTTAGGTCCTGTAAAAGCTAACTCGCTACTCTTTGAAGACTAGTGACTGTATTTATGTAAGTGGTGTAATACAGGGAGACCTGTAGGCAATTAGCCCACATTCGTTGAATAATCAAAGCTGTTGCAGGTTTGCAAACCAGCAAAAACATTTGTGAGGAAAGCAGGTATCTAAACTTTTTAGAGCCATTTAATCTAATTTTGACTGTATGTGGTAACCTAACTCAACAAATGGACTCTATGGCTGCAGCAGTTAGGGTTGTAAACAGATTTTTTTCTTCCATACTGATTATTGAAGTTCAGTGATCAGACCAGAGGTTTTTAATTGGAGTGTAATTTTGGAAAGTCATTTCAAGTAATTTCTGACATGTCAAGTCAGAAGCAGTTCTAAGAGCATCTTTCAAATGTTTGGTCTTTCAGAGAATTCTCAGAATGTATTGATGTGTGTGGGTAGAATATACCAGAGGATAATACATTCTGGTATCTCTGAGGCCGTCACAATTCCTGGGAGCTGAGATGTGGAGCTCCTCCATAATTAACTCTCCTTCCAGAATAGTCTGTTGATGCAAGAAATACACTGTGAGCCCAACATACAGGGCAAGGCGAAGCTGAAAGAGTGGTTTTTTCACACCTTGCTTTCCCGGCTGTGAGCAGTCTTCCCGGTGCAAGGTGTTACTCTGCCTCCTGTGACTACCCACTGCATCCCTAGGGCGAGTAAATACACACTTCTGCTATTTTGGGTAGCAGAAGAAACAGTAAGCTTCCTGATGTATGTGAATGTATACAGCCATATTGTCTACTGTAAAAGAGCCAAAGGATAGCTTAGAAGGGAAATACATGTGTATTTAATTTCTCTTCTGCTGTCGTGATATCCACCCTTGCTATAAAACTGGGGCAGGTAAGAAGAGGTTCAGGCCAAATACACTGGCATAGCTTAACATAGTGTCACTCTAGAAAGGAAGCTGTTGATCCTGTGATCATTGCTGGAGTATAGTGTAATCGTTCCTTTGACACCTTTGTCTTTTATTTCATCAGTATGTAGTACATGACATTTTGTACTTGTGAGAGGTGCTGAACTGACAGGCCTGGAGACTGAAGCCTTCTCTTTGTACACATATCAGACAGTGCGTAGACAAACACGGCATCCCCTCTCTGCCTCTTCCTCTCTCTTGCCTGCACTTCAGCTGCTCTCTTGCCGTGGGTCTGTCTCCATACGACCGCCATTTGAAGTGAGAAGATGGTATGATCTCTACTACAGTCTGGTACTTAGTTCACTGCTAATGGTACCAGGGAGGCTGCTTGTCCTCTGTGGTTTTTGTGGGCTTTTTTTTTGGTGAGACAGAAGCATATTTCCACGAATTTAAATAATTCCAGCTCATTTCATGTGGGTCACAAACCAGCCATCAGGCTGTAATATCTTTAGGTTACCGGTGACCTGAACCAGACTTGATCCGGTAACCTATAGCAGAGGTGAAATGCTCCATATCCTATTTCCATTCCTGCTCATATATGAATTTGTGCAGTATAAGGTTAATCATGCATACATGAGAATTGTTTTTTTTCTCTGAAGTGCATAGCACATCTGTGTTTTTGTCATTTCTGTCTGTTTGGAGCAGACAAAGGGGATTACGAATGGGTAAAGTAGAAATTATAGTGTTAACGGTACCAGGGAATGCATAGTAAAATTATTATGTTTCATAATATTAGTGAAATTTGTCTCTTTATTCGCATAGCACAGAATTCCCAATGGGAATATTGGATCCACCATGCAGATCAGAGAGAACAATTCTGCCCCTAGTACAGACTTGTAATGGTTTTACCATTCTTGCACTTGAAGTGCAGCGGGGTGTGGGGGATGGAGTTATTGTCTCCTTTCAGTTTTGAATAATGTGATCACTTAGAGAAGAAGAAGAAAATAGGAAACAACCCACATCCAGGACCAACAGCTTGCAAAATTTAACTTCAAAATGCACAGCTAGTTTCTGTGGTTGGCACTTTCCCAAAGTATTCAAGAGTTATTCAATGTTTGTCTATGACCTACTGAAAAATAAAATAGTTTAAGAACTTATAAAAACCAACCCCAGTTACCATCCTTAAATTAAAAACAAACCCAAACAAACACAGCAAACCTATAGCTTTCACGTTATTTGCATTGAGCATCAGAATAACTTGGGGTGGGGTAATGATGGTGGTGCAGGGACAAAATTCAAAATTCCTTGAAAGGGAGTATTTTAACCAAAGTTTTGGTCAATGTCTCCACTAAGATATTTTTATACCGTAATTCGTAAAATATAGACCCAATATATAATTGCATTTATAAGCTGCAGAAGTACATAGCTGCTTTTTTTTTTTTTCCCCCCACTGTGCTTTGAATCTTTTTATCTATCTATCTTCTCAATGTGTTTCTTGGTGTACAGAAGTACAGACATTATTATATTTTCTGCTTTTCTTAAAGGGTTTGCTATGTGATTAAATCTTTGGTTATCTTTTGCCAGATATTGCAAATTATTCTATTTTTTTATGGCAAGAGGATACTCCAGTTGTATAATTTTTTAATACTTCAGTAGATTAGAGAACAAAAACAGTAATATAAAAGGAAAAAATATAAATGTTTGAGTTTGATGTGTTCTTTTTTTTAAAAAAAAAATCTCGATCTCTACAATAACATAGGATTAGGTTAATATTTTTAGTAGTAGCATCATATTCCTCTTCCACTTACTCTTATAAGGTATCATATGAAGCTAGACTTAAATTATTTTTGTCAGGACTGGGTTTGCATTAAGGATCTGTTTGGTGATTAAGGGCAAAAACTGCCCCCTATCATTTTTCACACTTGCATTTACTCATACTTTCAGGCTTGTCTCAGCCAGATCAACTAAATTTTCCCTGAAAGATTGAGAACATATCCGGCCTCACTCAGTCACAGTCCAGAAGGAATTCAGTTATTTCAAGAAGTCTCATTACACAAGATCCTTCTATTGCCTCTTGTTATTTATCTTTCAGTACTATCACCTTTTACTACCCTTTCTTCTTTCTTAATTCAAATTAATAAAGTCCCGCAGTGAATGATTCTTCAGGTGCTTTGAAATTTCTTTTGAAAGAGTGAGAAGTCCTCAAAAATCACAATACTCATAAAATGGTTGAGGGGGAAAAAAACCCTTTATTCTTTCCTCTAGACTTCAGTGACACTATGAAGTTTCACATAATTTGCAGACTGCATCTCATAAAATACTGGCAAAATTTATTCAATTCAAATTAAATAGATGTAGCACAGAGTAATCTTTCTCTATTAAATATGTCACTTTTTGCAATTGTTTCTTAATATCCCTCACAGCTTCCATCTAAGATTAGCACTTTCTTTGCTGCCACAGTTTCACTAACCTACTGAATTATTCACTGAAGCATAACCTTCAGATATCAGGTTAGAAAGACCTTGATTATGGCAGGAAGTGAACTGTATAAACCATTTTTCTTTAAAAGAAAATTTCTCAGTATAGAAAAGTCTGAAATGAGATAAGTATTAAATGTGTGTAAAAATTAAGTTCATAATTGATAGAAATTTAGTCAACTGTGACATTCCTGTATTTTGTTTATAATAATGTACAATAACATTCTAGATACCATTTAATAGTGTAAAAACATGTGCATTTTCATGGTGCTTATTTAAACTTAAAGTACAAGGAAGGATATCCGTGTTGGTCTCAGCTGTAGGGCAGAGCTGTGGAATGTCTCACGCAGATTTAACATACTGGACAATGAATATTTACATCCAATTCCCAATTTTGTCCCATTTGCTGAAAAATTACTTCTAAGGGGCTCTCAGCTCTGGAAACCATGGTGACAGAGTGGGAGCCTTCCCTACAGCAAACCGCTGTTACTGACCATTTATTTTGTGCCAAGCTGCTGTTGAAAGGTCATTTGAAGACCCACCAAGGAGACAATGGCTTTGGGAACCCTCCCTTCACCAGCCTTGAAACACAAATTCACCACTCACGTCTCTGCTTCTCCTGACCCAGCCGGTGGCACCCAGGAGCTGGAATGGAATTGTGAAGTTTAACAGGCTTCAACTCCCTGACTTTTAGAGGCACCACGATAGCAGAATGTCAGGGCAAACAATGCTCTACAAATTATTCTGGTAGTCATAGGTACAAATTTTCATAATGACTTGACCTAGAATAGGAACAAAATGTGTTTTCCTGAACGTGGGTGATAACTGCGTAATTATGCAACTGATTCCGCTAATATTATCAGCCTTATGTTACTTTCCCAGGTGTCAGAGAAATGGCACAGAAGGAGAAAACAGGTGGTAAGATCGTGGGATATTGTGTATTAGTTTGTAGCAGAATTTTCTGTGCAGATTTGTTGAATGTAGTTTGAAGAACACACCACACGAGGATTAAACACCTCGGGTTTAGCAGGGGCTTCAGCAAGTTTTCTGCTGTGCAACGAAATGTTCAGTTCCTAAGACGTGTTTATACCTCTTGCTTCCTCCTCTCTGTCTCCCTTCCCCTGAGTGATGTTTGGGGTTTGTAAGGGCTTTCCAAACACGTAAAGGTGTCACTTATGGAGAGCTAAATTTAAATTAAATGATTATGTGAATTTGCAATTCAGATGTCATTTTAAAAGAAGTACAAGTAATTTGAAGGAAACTATCTGTTTAATTAATTTTTTAAAAGGATGTACATATATTGCTCTTCAAGGGTCCTTAGACAGGAAGCAGTGGGACATCATAAAAATGGTGATTCTTGTCCTCGTGTTTTAATGAAATTATGTGTACATGCGTCATGAGGATCCATGTGGCCATGCATCCTTGTATGTATTTATTCACTAATTCAACTCTGTATTTATTCTGTGTTTATGAAAGAAGCCTGCCTTTGATAAAAAGGCATTTGGATTGTGGACCAAAAAATACACGTAAAGGAATGAAACTTACTATATGGGGAAAGAGGTTAAAAAATGTGTACTTTGGGAAATTGATCATTTTATACTTAGAACTATATGTTGGAAGTCGCTGTGGGCATGACTTAGCACACACTGGTGCTTTCAGTTGAACTATATCCAATGGAGCTGCCTGGGAATTCAAGATGCATCAAGAGCATCCACAGTTCTTCAGTTCTTGCATTTTTGCCTTTTGATAATGTTTGATAGAAATCTTGTCAGGCTTAAAATAATTGGAAGCAAACTACGGTATCAGCACTGAAAATGGAAGTTGTAAAAGACAGACAAGATTGTGGCAGTGGTTCTTCCAATAAACTAGACAAAATGAACGTCTCATTATGTGCCTGAAGACTGTATGATAATCTGAAACTCTGATTAAAAGGAATGTTATTAAACTGATTTATTCTTTTTTCACAATGAATTGATTTGCCCATCAGGCTAGAAGAAAGGCTGTGTAATCTGAGGAAAGGTACCTTTATTTGATTTTTTTACCTATCCCATTTCATGGGAATGTTTTGAAGAAGAAACCATTTGTTAATGTGGAAAATTTGCCTTTAACGGAGTGATAAAAAAATGCAAAATATGGCAAGAAACTTAAATATTCTTGCTCAGATTTTTTGTAAATGACTTTTTTTTCTTTCTTATTTTCTGATTATGCATATATACTTTTACAGAATCTTCTAGAGTTGGAACCAATAAGAAAAAAAAATCTGGTGAAAAATGGAAAAGTATCAGATCAAAACTTGCTTTTCATGTTAGGACTTTGGGTAATTGATGGACAAGCGTGGACTTCGAATGTTACACTTTCTTCAGATTTGTAGGCATTTGGAAGGTTAATAGCAGACATATGTTACAGTGGTTGCCAATAGCAACCCCTGTGATTCGGGTTGGGTTCAAACAGCCATTCAACCCCACTTGTCCCCACTCATTAATTCCAAAAGCAAGCCATGCAGATTGTTTGGGGGGATGACATTTTACATGTGTGTCTGGCAGTCTCTTCTTTATGTATTTATCTAAACATTTATATTTCTTCCATCACCACATTACGCAAGTGTGAATGAATCTTGGCTGACAATATAGCTGTGAGGAATGGAGAGGGAGTATTATCTTCCTCATTTAACAGAGAGAGAGAACTAAGAATTTAAGACTTACTGAAAGTTTCAAAGAAAACAGGTATCACTGCTGGACGTTGCTGCTGAACTGCCTGAGCCTTTATCTGCTTTTCCCTTTTCTTTTGTGTCCATGTAGAAACATACCTGAGTCTTCTGTGCCAGAGGGCCCTTCAGATTGTTACCAGGGATGATATGTTGCACTTGGAAAAAATTTGGGGATTTCTAGCTTTATAACAACATTTTTTGCATAGTATAATTCAGATTTATAACTATACATATACATATATATTTAAGAGTGTGTGTGTGTGTTTCTCTATGATGCACTTGTTATTTTTGCAATCATTAAATACTCATTGTTATCAGACCTACATATACAAACATTTTTGTGATAGTTTGTCTATACTATTTGATGATAATAGATTCATAGAATGCTTTGGGTTGGAGGGGACCTTAAAGATCATCCAGTTCCAGCCCCCTGTCCTGGGCAGAGACACCTCCCACCAGACCAGGTTGCTCCAAGCCCCATCCAGCCTGGCCTTGAACCCTTCCAGTGATGGGGCAGCCACAGCTTCTCCAGGCAATGAGTCTCTCACCACCCTCACAGGAAAGAATGTCTTTCTAATATCTCATCTATATCTCCCCACTTTCTGTTTAAAACCATTATCCCTCGTACTATTGAATGCTATGACTATGATGGTCCAGCTACTTGAGGATCTACTCATAGTTAGGCTGTGGAAGCTGTTCGAACAAAGGTCTGGGGTTTTTATCCTTAAACAGCTAATAGATACGTTCTCAGCCACAGCGGGATTGGGAAGGAGCTTGTGAAGCCATGCCCCAAAGCAGGTGAACTGCACCTTGAGAAATCTAAAACATTATGCAAATAGCGTAAGATGGAAATACTCTTTCAGGAACCTATGAGCAGCTGGAATGCAAAAAGAAACCTCTGAACCATTCTTGGAGTCCACTCTTGGACTTTTCCTCATGCCTACAGTGCTTCTCCAAATCTTGGCTGTGGCTGCCTTGTGCAGGAGAGGCGAAGATACAAATGTGAACCATGTGCAACTTTGCTGATAGTAGTTTTTGGATCTTCCATTGTGTTTTGTAAGAGACGACGCACAGTCATTTCTAGACTTTCCCGGAAGTGCGCAGTTAAGCCTCTTGGACAATCACATGCAAAATTAATTCTTAGAAGTAATGAGAAGTATAGAAAAAGTGTTATAAATACAACTGGTTATTGCATGGCAAGATCATCTCTCCTTCGTCCCCTGAGGTCTGGCTGGCATAAAGGGACAAAATAGCTGAAAAGAGATAAAGTCCAGCTACTGTCTTAATAGTCTAGTGTGTACTTGTCCTGGCAAAGGGGCCTCTGGTAACCATCTCTCCATTGGGAACTTGTCCAGGACAAGTTTGGTAGTAGATTACAAGTATTGTGGGGTTTTCATGTAAAGAAATGTGGATGTTTCTAAGGTAAACAGATGCATTATGACTTTAAACACAGCTTTAGAGGGTCAATAAACAGTTTTGCCCACAGTGGGCTTGATGGTCGTATGTTTACCCAAACGGCATCCATTAGGAGAAGTCATCTCTCCTTTCTCCTAAATATGGTAACCCTCTGTTCCCAGGCACAAGCTACTGCTGGCATCCATCTCCTGCATCTCCCACATCATACCATCACGACTAACATATCTGCATTACAATTAAGTGCTCCTGTTAACAAGCTAAGAAGACCCAGCTCCAGATCAGAGAGCTACTGTACATGCATTTTGTTTTCCTGAAAGGAAAGAAAACCAGTGAAAGTCCATCTCAGGCACATGTAATGGAGACAATCATGAAAGAATGGGGAAAGAAAAAGGTCAGAAGGAAGGCTGAGAAGAGCTTAAAAAAAAAAAAAAGGATTGGAATTAGAAAGTAGGGGATGTATTTAAAGATTTCAAAAAATGGAACAGATGGAGGGAGATTTAGTATTTAAAAATGGGAGTGAAAAATTAATTTGGAAGGAAAATACACCAAAGGGGCTATGAAAAAAAAAGTTGTAGAGAGGGAGGAAGGAGGGGGGAGGAGCAGAAAGGACTGAGGGAAGAACAAAAGAAAGAACAAAGAAAAGAATAAAACCTGGCTCACTCTGCAGTTATTGTATTTTGGCCATAAATATTTGCAGGTGGTTACAGTAGTAATTTCCCCACTTCTCCTCCCCTTTTCCCTTTTAGAACCAGCTCGCAAATCAGTAGAATCTCCAAAACAGATGAAGCTCTTAAAAAACGAGCTCTGTGTCTAAACCCACCGCAGTCGCCCCACAAGATACGCATCATTGTAAAGATGTTTTCCCTTTTTTTCGGAGTGCTGCAAGGCACATGGAACTGGCCCATCATCGTGTTTTACACTAAATTTGAAGCAGCGCCTCTCTCTTTAACAAGCAAACAAAACACACAGCACTCTTTTCTCTGAGCTTCGTCCCCAGATCCTGTGCTTGTTCTTCTTTGTGTGTTAGCATTTTTGGTTGTTCTTGGCATTTTCTTAGCGTGGTTGGAAGTTTTCTCTTTCTGTGCATATGAATAATAATTTACAAGTGTGACATGGTCCTGGGAACTCGCCCCATTTTAGTCCCTGGCACCACTCTCTGTGCCCACAGGAGGGTCCACCCTCCCTATTTCCATGGCTGCCGGGGGCATCGCGGCTGTGAATCTCGTTCTCTTTTGCAGCGGAGCTTCCTCAGGAGATGGGAACAGCCTTGCAGGAGCCTCTCTCACCCGTTTCTATCATTTCTCTGATAATCTTTGCCCGTGGTCACGCTGTCTGCGGTGGTGGTCTCACCTGCCCACTTTTCCGCGTCATTAGTTGTCCCCCTGCTCCCCTGGCTGAGAAGACACCTCTCCACCGGGAGCAGCTTCGGCACCGTCTCTGGGCCCCGTCAATCCTGGCAGCCAGAGCTTTGTGACAGGACCAAACGGGGACAATTAATGATGGCTGGATTCGGAAGACGGGGAAGGAAGACTGTAGGGTCCTGTGGAAAGGCGCATTTCTAGGCTTTGGAGCACAAGGCCATATTTGACAATTTTTAAGCCCTCTGGAGAAAGCCCTTCGTCGGGCAGAGCTCAAAGCCCGTGTTAATATCTAAAGCCATTTTCAGAGCCTCTCGGTTTCGGCGGGGGCTAGTTTTCCTCCGATGGGGATGTCACCGGATGATTGAGGCATTATCACTCTGAAAAGGGCCTTAATCGCATGATCAGTCTATAAATTAGATTTTCCCCAGTGTGAGCTGGGGTGGCAGGACTGGCCCCCTTGGCTTCACGGGGACCACTCCCTTCAGTCAGGTTTTACATGGCCAGGACTTCAGATTTAAGAATAAATACCTTATTTTCTGCCAAATATACAATAAGAGTTAATCTTACCAAATTATTCTGAGCTCCGCAAATGGTAAAAATACCTGCTCGTTTAATGTGCAGGATTTTTGTTTACAAGGGGCATTAAACAGAGGGAATGTCAGTGTAAGAAGAGGTGGACTTAATGGGTTAAAAACTGTGTAAATGTTACTCTAGTTAAATTACAGCTTGTTGTTCAGATGAATACTCTCCACTTCTCATATAGCTTTAAATTATGGACAAATGCTTGCAATTGTGAACTACCTACATTGTGGCTGCCTGTTCCCAGGCTTCATCAACCCTAGCTGTCCAATGGGATTACTGTAAGCTTTCACGGCAGTCTGCCAGCCACTGATCAGAAATTCATATCCCTGGATGTTAGATTGCTCTCTTTATTCCATCCTTGTGATGGCTGTGATTGCTGTCATGGTGTTAGGTTAGAAATTAGCATTTTGTGGCCCAAATTTTGCCATCCAGAACATAATCAGAAAAAAAGAGAGAGAGAGAGAGAGAGAGAGGGGGAAAAAAAAATAAAATCAAAGAATAGTAATTTCATCTGTCAAAGAAGGGAAATGCAGTGTTACCATGATACAGATGTCTACGAAACTTAGGTCAGGAAATGTTGTGGTATTTATGGTCCTATTTGGCGAATGCTTAGGCAGGTGGTGTTTTTCTGTTACTGCAGACCTCTGCTTATAGATTAATGCTTTTCCTCTCACAAAAAAAAGAAAGAAAAAAAAAAAAGGAAGTAAATAAATAAAAATCCATCGTTGAAACTATAGGTGGGCTTCAGAAACTCTTAAATTAAAAAAACAAGGATCTCTAGCAGATACTTTCAAGGACATGCTGAATTAATCACAAGAGGCTGGTTAGCAGGAGGTCAGAGAGAGACTTCTTAGCATCATTTTGGGTCATATGTCTAGAGGCGATGGCAGTATGTATGTGCTGTATTGTAATATCCCCTTTCCAGTTTTCCTGTCTCCCTCAGAAAAGGATGAACACATATTGCACAGGGATCTTGAAAGGAAAGAGACACTGGTAAATATCAGTAGTTTGGAGGGTTTTTCCTGCTCTTTAAAACCGAGTCGTATTTGACTGGCTATTAAAAATATGTCACTGTTTTTCACCAGATTTGTACTATATTCAGCAGTCCTTGTACTCCTCGTATTTTATTTTCTAAACGTGCTATATCTGATGATACAAAGGTGGTGATTAAAGAGCACAGCAGTAGTCACTGATAGATTTAATGAACATTTATTATTGCTCTAAACAAAGATTTTTCTATTAATCCGTTTCAAAACAATTCATCAGGGCTTATTACAGAAAATTATGGAAAACAACTGTTTAGAATTTAGTGTACAGATATGGTTAGGTCCTTAAAGGTAGCTTGTTATTCTTTTTAGGCAACTCACAGACATGCTAATTTTTCCTGTCATTAGCACTGAACAAGCTGGAAGGGTTCTGACATGCGAGGTGCACAGATTCTGTTAGGAGCCTTGATTTTTATCCACCCAAGCTTATCCGTCATCTTTAATCATGCAAAAAGCAGGATTACTTAATCATTTCATTTTATTGAAAAGAAAAAGAAAGATTTACATTAAAATGATGACATGCAAGAAAAAAATAAATTGAAAATGATTATGAAGAAAATGTAATGTAGAGACTAAAGCTCCATTGGTTTTGTGATGCTCATTTAAAGCAATGATCTAGTAAAGCCAAGATATAAAAGTAATGATGATGTTAGCTGTTGAAGTATAACCATCTTATCTTTGCATTTTAACGTACATTCTAATGTGGGGTGTGTGGTCAACTCGGGCAGACAACTAAGGAAGATGCTGGTTTTCACCTGTGCTGTATTTATTCTTTGCATGAAGTTGTACCTTTGTCTGAAATAAAGAGAATTTTAGCACACAAATGTGACCACACAAGGCATTTTCACAAGCACTGCAGTATGCAGGTGCCTATCTGCTAATCTCCCTGTGTAGGATAGACCAAAATTATACTGATTTTTACACTATTTACAGAAAATATTGATTTAATGCAAGTGAAAATTGCATTTTGGAGGTAAAATTAACAAATTATTCATGAGTGGCTTCTGTATCATTTGGATTTGAGACATTGCACTGTATTGCTTACCGCTTCTAGGTTTCATAAACTTGCTTTAATAAAATCCTTTTTTTGTTTGGTTTTTTGTTATCTTTACCCATTTTGAATATTCTTTTAAGTTATTGCATTTTTTTTTATAATAACCTTTGTGTCTAGGTGTGTCAGAATTTAGGTAGTAAAAGAATTGGGGAAAATATACCTGCAAACTTTTGATGTCACAAAATATTTGTTTAGGAACCATATTATAATTTCCAAAAGAAAGTTTGTTAAATGAGAAAATGAGGAGATATTTTCTTATGACAATATATACAACAAGTGGTGTATTTCATGAAAGAAAATTTATTAAAAGTACCAGATTTTTAGGTCTTGGTCTGATATTTACATAAAATGGTGCATTAAACAAGTAATTACATTACAAATCAATGTTTACCAATTAGGTCATTAATAATTCATTCTACTGTACTAACTTGAGTGAATTTAAGGTTGAATACTCTGATGCCAAATTGTTTTAGTTACATTAACATTTTATGAAATCTGAAAAATATCCAACTTTTTCCTTTAATGCATAAAGGTGTTGAATATTCATTTTATTTAAAGAACTAGAAAAAGAGAAAGGAAACTTCTTTTTATATATTTTTTTCAGTTTTATATCAGTACAAGAATCATGTATTGCTGTTGGAGTTGAGCATGTGGAAATAAGGAATAAAGAGAAGATGAAAATATATGTGTAGCTGTTTATTTGACTTTGGTTGGTTTTGAAACCCTTTCTGGTATTAGCTCTACTTGGCTGCGACAGCTGAGGGCTTGGAAAGGTAACCTTCTGGCAGCAGGGAAATGGTTAAAAATGTCATAGTGTAAAAGCGTATGAGTGGGGAAAAAGATTGGGAGGCCCTAACTGCAAGAGCAATTCTTGTTTATATGTCGTTTCTGAGTTCTGTTTTAAAAAGGATACAGTTTTTATTATAGAAAAAAAATATTAAGTAGATAAAAATTCTAACCTTCTTACGGCTTCCTTATGTTACTATCGAAAAACCCCTGAAGTTCTTTCCACTACCATGGAAATTTTAAATACTTTGAGAATTAAAATGCTGCATTTAGTGCAAAAAAAAAGCCCAAACCCGAAACAACAAATCCCCACTTTTATTTTTTAAAACATTTTCATTTTTTCCTTTCCTTCACTGCATCCATCTATCTTGTGATTTCTCAAATCTTAGAAATACAACAGGTCTCATGGTGAGATAGTGACTGTGAACATTTTTAGGCAGAAGAACAATAGATTTGTAGTTTTTCTTCTAGGAATACAAGAGAATATAAGGGATCTTATACAATATACAGCTACTTTCCTTTAGCAAAGAAGTCAAGTCAACTTATTTTACAGCCACAGAGTGAATAATACATTGAGGATAAAAAGAGACCGTTCAACAATAAATTTTCTTTCAGACTAAGTAATCTTTCTATATCTCTGTAAATGAACTGGGATAGTGCTTGTATTACATAAGTTTATGTAACTGGTTTTATTTTACATTAAAACAGTTGTCTTCCTGATTGATTCATAATGACCTTCTTTACTTAGTATTCTCTAATATCTGTTTCTCACTTTTTCTTTTAAAGAAGTGGAAATTTTTTTTTTTTTCTCTTACCCCCCCCCCTTTTTTTTGTTTATTTTTTTCAGGCTGGCTGAGGTCATTCTGATAGTATGATTCTTGTTCAGATGTGGAATTAGTGATCTTTCAATGGTGGTCCTTAAAAGATAATTATTTACTGAAAAGAATTAGTTCTGATCTCATATTGACTTATATTTCTGTGTTTTTATGTCTGTGACTCTAAAAGAACTGCAGATGTAGGTTTCTAATTTAGGTATTTGTCCAGCCACTTGCAAAATGTTAGCAAGAATCCTGTTATTTTGGATGACATTAGACACATTTTGTCTAACAAATAACTTGGATTTTGCAATATTTTTCATCTTATATCCGGAGGAATCTTCCTTTGTTCCTTTTCTGCAAGGATTTTATATTTTAAATGATTTCTTTTTTTTTAGCATTTTCTAGCAATCTGCTTTCATCAGTATTGACATGCTCTTTTGTTAAGTTTCCATTAATTCCTGATAAATTATAGCCATAGTACTGGAGGTAGACACTTATTATTTGTTAAGCATCCTTGAATATGAAAATCTGATTCGGTTATTAGAAATAATGAAAGCATAGTAGTCAAAACAGCAAAGACGAGTGACAAAAAAAACTGCAACAGCTTTAAGTAACTATAATGTTTAAGCAATAGGTGGCAGTGTTACCTAAATACTCTGCGTTGAATCGGAGAAGACTGGGAGTACTTAAGAGGAACAGGACATTTGTTTTACTTGTACATAATTGCAGATTTGTACAAACAAATTTTACATCGTTAAGGATTTTTCAGGAAACTTTTCCCTAAAAACCTTTAAATTCACTACCTATTGTCACTTAAAGGACCTACATTTTTGTGTTACGTGATTTATTAGTTAAAACATGTTGTTGGAATCTAAAATATTCAACTTGCATTTGAAAAAATAGGAACATTTTCCCATGACATACTGTATTGGAAAATTTCACCAGTTTTAACTTCATTACATATTTATAATAATAAACACCAAGCACAGCATCAGAAAATGTATTATAGAAATCACTTTTCTGGTTTATTCCAAATTTATAAATTTAATACCGAGTTACTAAAGCAGGTAGCACACAGTGCTTCTGTAAAGATTACAGGATGAACTTCATGAATTCTTTTAGCATGTACAGCCCAGGACCACAGAATATACCTGCATTAACCTATGAATACTGCTTCTCCCTATATCCCAGTAGGCGCTCCTTTCTGCACCTTCTGAAAAGCACAGATTAAGCCAAAAGGCATGGCATTGCTTAGAAAAATTGATGCTTTAATCTACATTTCTATGCTGAGCGTGCCAATATGCATATTCCCTTCAACATAAAACGCTTCACAAACTGCAACATTACATATCACAATCAAAAAACAATTAATTTAAGCCATTTTGGTCTCTTGAGCAGTACTTATGTATACGTCATCTTATAATAATTAAAATGCCATACTGACCAATGCAGCAGCCATATTCCATACCATGTGTTCTACCTCTGGGATACAGCTTTCTCACAGTAGCACTTCCAAAGGATGTGTTCATCAGTGTGTGATAGAAACACTATATTGTACTTTTTTTGCAGTTTGAAGGGGGGAAAAAAACCCAACAACAACAACAACAACAAGAACAAGACTTGCTATAGTATGTACTCCTCGTCTGATAATTACAACTTAAGTATTTACTATGTTATATCTATTGATTTCTAATCTAAAATCAGGATGTTGTTTGTAAGGAGGAGGAAGGTAAATGATAATCGTGCCAGCGAAAGAAGATAGTGATGGATAGAAGCAGTGATGAAATGTGTCTGATAGGATAGTTTTCTCCTGCACCACCATTTCGGTGCTGCTCTGGGATTACAGCAAAATGGTGGCTACTTACATTTTATGGAAAATGTAAATTTTATGGTAACCTTCCTATAGACTCCAAATTGCTTCTCCCTTCCTTCCCCATTATAATGCTTTGTTAGAATGAGCGGGCGGTTTGCCTTCTGAATCTTACAGTACTATGGAAAAAGGGAAAAGCTCAGTTGCAAAATTCTGCATTGGCAATACAGACATCACTTACATACACGTGATTGAAATAAAACCTATTAAAATGGGAAAGTCATGTTGTCTCATAACTGTAGATAAGGTGCTAAACGGTCACAGGTAAATAAATCAGCTTTGGAGTGTGTTCTTGTTTTGCGCAGCACAGAACTGCTGTAACCGAGTGCAAACATTTGTGATGCCTTTTGGGGGGGGTTGAGATAAAAATAAAGTCTTTATTATCAAAAAATTCTAATAAGTAGTATGTCTTAAGAAGAAGAAAAGAGATAAAGTCCTAACGCCTTGCTTTCTAGCCTTGCTGTTTCTCTGTTCCCAGTAGTTGATGTGGGATGGAGGGACAACATTGTCTTGTGAAAGATCCCCTTATCCACCTCCTTGGGTAGGGGTTGGGGTCGGGGCTGCCTTTTTGGGACTCTAAAAAAATGGCTTTTTAAGTTTGTCACAGTTTACTGAAGGATGTTACTTGTGATGATACGAATTTTTTCCCCCAGATCTCTAATTTTTGGAAATGAAAAGAATTAGAAAATGTGGCTCATAAATCTGATTTTTACTGACTGTATATGTTAAAAGAGAGAGAATGCAGGAGAGCAAAAAGCAAAGGGAAGGTCACAGAACCAAATTAAGAAAATGAACTGAAGGAGAGAAAGTAGGAGGAATATTACAATACTGGCTTTTTCTTAAACTCTGAAGGGAAAATTCTTTATAGAATGATTTTTTTTCCTGCAATTACTCTAGTTAAATAGTTTTATTAAAACATGGGTATTTTTAAAATGCAATTCTCTCTCTCTCCAGATAAATAGATATTTAAAATTAAACGTAGAGTAATAATATCTAAAATCTCCTTGCCTAATTTTATGATGTGCATCATACAAGTTACCTCAATTCTGAAGATGTGACATTTTAAACTGTAGGGAAAGAATCAGATATAAAAAACTCAGCTTCCAGAGTCGTGTTATGCTGTTTGTCTATGGGGTGGATATGAGTTGATAAAGTATTGCATTTAAAGCATGCCATAACAGAGCACACGCATGGATACTACTTATTTTTAAGGAAGTGGGTTCTTCAAGGAGTAAATTCTTTTTGAATGTTCACATATCTTATTGAATTTGGCATTGTGGTGACTGTAATAACGCAATCCAGATAAGAGTATTCTTTATCTCCAGAGGTACTGGTTACCATTATGTAGAAGTGGTGAATGAGTATCAAAATTTATGTGAATATGCACAAACATACTAACATACTGCCCTCGTTAGCACATCGTGGGGATGTTTCAACCGTGCCTTTAACTTCCACTTCACCCTCCCCACTTTCCACAGGAGTGAATCAGTTGATATTCTTCAGATAAATGGTGAGTCACAGCATTAGGGAAAAACAACACTGCCCTGAATCATTTCCGATGAGTGCATAAATTCAAACATCAATATTAATTTTTTTGGAGTCACTTTGTTCTGAAATGCTCAAACATACTGAAGTAGAGGTTTTAAATGTAAAAATGGTAGTGACTTAAATATTTATATGATGTTACTGTAAGCTTCTAGTTACATTTGTTGTGTTACTGCAATTTCTTATTTATAGCCTGAAAGTTGGTAAAATTGTTAGGGAGGACCTAGTGAGGAAACCATTCTAGTTTGTACCTAAGAAATAATACACTGGTCTCAAACTACACAATCTTATTTACAGTTGAATTGATTATTTTCTTTTTGTAACTTGTTTATTTTAGCTGTACCTTTACAAGCAAAGCTCAGAGTACTCTGGAGTTCCGTGCTAAATGAAATAATACCCAGGAAGATTTAAAAATCCATTCCCCAATTTTACATGTTTAAAGAGAATCAATATGCACTATACTTTTATTTTAATAAAAAATCATAATCCTGACCCCCCCCACATCAATTAATATATTCATCTTTTGGTAATATTAATCGCACTATAAAATATAATTTTACATGGTAAAGTATGCTTTTTAAAACTTCTAAAAAATAATATAAGTATTTGTGTCATGTAATCTTTGTATTTGAGGTTTATAGAGGAGTTCTGTAGTCATTTGTTTTTAAAGTTCTCTGCTATATGTAGAAATAGAGCTTTTGCTTCTTAAAAGCTGAGGATGTACCACCGCAAACATGTGATGAGCACAGGTTCCAGTAGCAACATTTGAACTCCAATAATAAGAATAAGGAAAAAAATTCAAATCCCACCAAACCTGTAAAGTGCTCGTGCCAAGCCAAAGAAAAATCAAAAATAAACCAAATCATGTTCAATCCTACAAAGTCGCAGTGGAGCAGGTTAAGTCAGATATTGGTCTGAGTCTGTCTGAGCTGCTGTTGGGATCCCTGTTTTCAGTGTGGATCAGACTGAAATCAACCGTGTGTCAGCACACACAGTTACAAAATAATTAAATATAAGGATTTATGACATCTTGTAAATTTGTGGGTTAAGATAGGACTCAATGTTTAAAGAGAAAATATTTTAAATCCTGAATGAGGTATGAAATTGCAAAAATTGTTGCAATGCTTTCATATGTAATGATACTAAAAACAAGTCTGTTAATTTTTTTATTTCTTTATTTCAAAACGTGACGGTCATAATCTATACAGAAAAGATTCCGAGGATTTTTATTTTGTATTGTCATTCAGGCATTCAATTAATTTTTTCTACTCTAAATAAGTCACCTGCTGCATCAGTGCAGTCAGTAAACAGCTCGAAAATTCTGTGCTATCCCAAAAGCCCCCCAACGGGAGAACAGTCTAATCCTTTTTACTGAGCAGGTATTGCTGTCTGAGGGGTATGCTACAGCTTCCTTCGTGGCTGCAAACTTGCCATTAGCTTGAAAAGTGACTGTGTGCTTTTCAGTATGTTTAAAAAAAAAAATTAAAAATAATATTAAATCCCACAAATACGTTAGTGTTACCTCAGTTCACTCCTGTTGAATAAGCACAATGATTTATGTCGTGTCTCGCAAAACAGAGATTTCAGAAGGATGTAAGTTTTGATTCTGAATTTTCAGAAATTATTGCATTTTGCTATGACTGTGAGGTCTACAGGCACGAGTAGTTGGCTTTTCTGTTTTATTTTACAGTTAACAACATTTGATTAAAAAATGAAAGTAGCAGTTTAAGTTGTTGTTACATAGAATTTTTTAGTGTAAATAATTTTTGTTGTCTTAGTGTCAGTAAAGGAACAAATTATTACTAGGTAACTCAAATATAACTAATCACTCCGATTGACAAAATGAATGTCAATTTAAAACCAAACCAAACCAATATTTTTCTTTTCTGTCTTTTTTTTCCCTCCTTCTTCTGATGTTGGCAGAGATAAAAGCTGTGCAATTACATCTCAGCAGCCAGGTTTCTGTATTTCACTGGATTTGTCAATCAGAAATCTCAATTTACTTGTTCACTTTCATAAAACTTAGAAGCAGAGGACAGAACAGTAACCTGGTCCTCTGCCTGTACCGGGGCAGAATTGCTTCCAGCCTGTATATTTATCTGGTAATGTTTTGGCCAGTTATTTTAGAACCGCTTAGCAGTGGGCCACTCTTTGCTCTCCGGGGAGATTTTCCTATTGGTTAACTCAGTGTCAGGTTTTTCTCTTTCCCCTACTGATATATTCCCTTTATTAATTTCCTCCCATTACTCCTAGTTATACCTCCTTTTACTATACTAAATAATTCTTTTTATGCTAAATAATTCCTTTTTTCCATTTTTGAGTTATCACTCTGTAACATTGCTGTTCTTTTTATGGAAACTGCCTCAAATTGGCAAGATCTAAAATATGCTGAGTTAAATCTCCTATAAAAGACTTTATTGACAATTACTATAACTTAAACACAGTCCTGCTTTAATAAGCTCAGCTAAAACTGAAGTTTGAATAATTTTTCTTAGCCGAACCAAGAAATCTATTAAAAGGAGCCCTCTATTTTGAACTTTGTCGTGATGTAATGGGGCCAAATGATTAAGCATAGCTTAGATATAGCCAAAATCCTCCGGGTCAAATTACCCTGTCTGGTGAGAAGCACAAAAGGCTTGAAAAAAACACAGATGCTGGAGAAATGTTTCTGGTGAGAGGAGGAAAAGCAGGAGAAGGCTGTCTCCTTTTCCCAGTGTGGGAGCTAATTTTGGTGGTCTCTCCTTCACCCTCGGTGCATTTTCCTGAAAGCTGAAGACTGCTTAGTGCTGAAAGCCACAGATACCCCTTCCAAAAACTCTTCTTTATAGAATCATAGAATGGTTTGGATTGGAAGGGACCTTCAAGATCATCAAGTTCCCACCCCCTGCCATGGGCAGGGACACCTCCCACCAGACCTGGTTGCTCCAAGCCCCATCCAGCCCGGCCTTGAACCCCTCTAGGGATGGGGCAGCCACAGCTTCTTTGGAAACCTCTTCCAGACTCTACCACCCTCACAGCAAAGAATTTCTTCCTGAGATCTCATCTCAATCTCCCCTCTTTCCGTTTAAAACCCTTCCCCCTCGTCCTATGGCTTCCCTCCCTGATCAAGAGTCCCTCCCCATCTCTCCTGGAGCCCCTTTAGGGACTGGAAGGGGCTCTAAGTTCTCCCTGGAGCCTTCACTTCTTCAGGCTGAACCTTTCTCTTACCATCTGTGTAAATGGGGACTTGGTGCTCGAAACATGGCCTTATTCTTCTCCCACTCACCATGTAGGTGCTGATGTAGGAGCCAGAATCAGTCCCTCTGCAACAACACCCACATGTCCAGGGTCCTATAAAAGTTGACTGAGTCATTGAGGAGGGAATGTGATTCACAGTATTATCTGCAGGCAAAATTTGTGACGGGCTTTCTTCAAACTTTGTATCTGGGAGGGCCCAGACATCTTTTAAGAGTACCTGTGTATGCTTAAATGGCTCCGTGTTTGGGTTTTTTTTGTTGTTGTTCACTTGTTTAGAGTTCTTTGTTTGGTTTGGTTATGGGTTTTGTTTTTCCTTCAGTTGCTTATTTTTGTAAAACCTTGATTTCTGCATCTCACAGGATTGGCCCCCCAAGTAAGAGTGTGTATCTGTGAAGATAAATGTTCTTTATTTTATTTAATTCTCTAAACTGATGCAAATTTGTACAGAGTTTTCAGTGTTGTAGCGATAGCAGTCTTTATTACATTACTTTCACTGATCAACATATTGGTTCTGATAAAAACTAAGGCTGCTGAGATTCATCTTATTTCACAGAGTTTAAAGCTGTTTTTAGAATATTTTCTCATGTCTGGCAACGTGATCTCTTATTGAGGATATCTGAAAAGTGACAGATAATGGAGGCAAAAATTCTGCAAGTAGTGATAGTATTTTTTTTTTTTTTTCACAATTACATTTAAAACCTTCATTTTGTTTTTATTCTGATATAATATAGATAAAATTATTCTGAGATCCCTTGGAGCATGTAAAAGGTGCTTCATGTAAACAGATCTCTCTGCCCTTGTTCTTTAGACTGTAGTGAGGCTGCTGAAAGATTTGAGTGATGGTGCAATGTTTTAAATTAAATATAGATTTGGGGTTCTTGTCCTGCTGAGTTGAGTGCTATAAACATTGGAGGATGATTCAAAACAAACCCAAGTGACACAAGTGATCTTCATTTAATCGTTTGGCATTTCTCTTGACTTGTTTAGATACAAACGCTTTTGTTTCCTTTCGTGGAATGTTGTTTTTAGACCTAGTCTGAATTTTCATTTATAGCGAGCACTTTGCAAGATAAATAGCAGGATTTTCCCTTAAGCAGCTAGTTAAAAAAACACAGAGTGGAAAGGAAGGGAGTCGTGTGGCATCGGGAGGCTCTGTTTTCCTGGTGTGATTAACTGTACTCCATTCCTGATCAACGGTGCTCTCCGGTTCCAGTCTCCTGACTCCATCACGTGCTGTTTATGGGTAAAATTTCCAACGTGAAATTGCTATGGCTGAGGATGAAGAAGTGCAATGCGCACGTGTGTGTGTGTGTGTGTGTGTGTGTACTCATTACCATTGGGGGTAGCAGGTGTGGAGAGCTCTTTCTCCTCGGTGTGAGTATGTTTTGCATCGGTGGAAGGCACTGAGAGATCTTATGCCGTAATCTTTTGTGAGCGGCAGCTTAACATTCTTTTTATCGCTTCACTAGAAGGGGACCACACGCGCCAAGGCCCTTCTCCAGTGCTAACAGCTCCGGAATATTGCTCAGCTAAGTGATGAAGAGGGCTTATACGCTGCAAGGACTTCAGAAAGAGGGTTATCATAGAAAAACAGAAACAAAAAAAAGACCCCCAAACCTCGAAACAGTTTAATCAGTTAGGAAAGAGGGACAAGAGGGTCAAAGCTTTATCTTACAGCTTTAATTTTTGAGTGCAGAAGACTCGTTGGAAGGGTTGGACTTGAGCTGGAAGACTACGTGATCGAGTGAGAGTGTAAGGATATGATTTTCTCACTTCTGTAGTTAAAGAGCCAGGAGGCATAGCACAGCAGCTCACGGAAGGGTGTTTATTTATTGTTTATTTTTTCCCTTTTTCCTTCTTGCTCTGTACAGCAGCTTGACCTCTCTATTGGATGAGTTGATCGGGGTGTCCTCTCTTTGATCCTTTTAGAGCCTTTTTGCATCTGCAGTCATGCTCGCTATTAAAAAATGCGACGAGCTATGTAGAATTTCCTTTTTCGACTGCAGCAGAAAAATGGGCTCCTTTGTAGTAAAGGGAGACGGATGGAGGTAAAACAAAGATTAGGTCATTTCAACAGCAATCACTTAGTTGTGTTGCGTACTTCAAAGAGAAACAGGGAAATAATGAACAACCCATGCAGAGGGGACTTTAGGAAAGACTAGAATGAGATGTTAAAAATAAACAAAACAAGTAATTGATGAGAGCTATGCTTAATACAAAATGTATCTTTCCCTTTTGAAGGGCAACATCACACATCCCGAATGTCTCATGCTGGCTGAGAAAAGAAAGACTAGTTAGTGGCCAAGAACACCCTGATGTTCTGTGCTACAAATTGAAAGTGAAGGTTACTTTCTTGTAGACTTTATCTTAAAGCAGTAAAACGGGTAGCTGCAGCTACAACTGAAAGTATTGATTTTGTAATTTCAGCAAATTAAGAACAAGACAGGAAACCTATTAAACCTTTCCACTGATTGCCAGGGCACTTTTTGGTGATGCTGGTGCTGACATTAAAATTACATGCGCCTGTCTCTTTAAAGCCAAACATATACATTTTACAGAAGATAGTGCCAGTTAACATGCTGAAAAAGGATCTTTATAAATCTGTGTAATTTCACATTTCAGATGTGAAACTTTTGAAGCCTGATGACATGAATGTCAAGCAGCACATCTAAAATTTTCATAAATTATGGTTCATGTTAGATGTGCTTTTATTACATTTTAATAAATTAAAATTTTCACAAAGCCAGAAGATTTTTTATAATAATAGCAAAGATGGTAACGCTAGTAATAGCATTATCTGTCAGAACATTATGAGTAATGATTATGTAAAAATCTATGTAACAAAGGCTAACAGAAGAAATGATCAAATTATATTCCTCTGTATCTTATATAAAACAAGTTATTTTATTACGGTAGGAAAAACCCAACTTCTCTTAAAGCAATATTTAAATTACTTTTAAAAATCGGTGTAATTAAATTCATGTGAATTACAATAGTTAAGATCACTTGTTTCATAAAGGATTGTTTTAAAGCTTTGCTGTAATATTACTGAGTATAAATTAAAACGTTGCGTCTTTTACAAATGCCATATTTCTAATAGTCCTTAACGAGAAAATTTTTCATTAAAAGTGGGGCAGGGCAAGGGAAATTATAACCTGGATCCACTCTGAGCACCCTATAAAGATGTAAGTTTCCAGTTTATCCAATTCATAAATATTTTGTTTCATCTGAGCGGGTACTTGGCGTCATTCCAGTGGGTAAACAAGCACGGGTTTTACACACACAAATCTCATTTACAGGCAAGCCATCATCTCCAGTGACTGTAGTAGCCAGCAGTTTGTGATGTGCCTGTAACAGAAACGCACAGGGATAAGGGGAGGTGGGGAGAATGTAAATTTAAAAAGAGAGATTGGATTTGCAACAACAAAGACAACCTTAAGAAGCAGGGGGGGGGAACACTGCTGAGAGCCTTTGAGCTGAAAGTATGTGCTGGAGGAGACTTCAGGAACTCATAGCAGGTGTTGACACTGTCCCTATGAACCTCTGAGTGAGTTGGTGCAGCTGATGTTAGTAGCGAAGCAGAATGATGTATGAAAATGAGCACCAGGTGTGAAAATGTGTATCTAAAGATTAAGGTGTGGGATGGTGAAGTGGAGAATTGGGTTTGTTCAGCCTGGAGGAAAGAAAGTTCTGGGGAGACCTTAGAGCCCCTTCCAGTCCCTAAAGGGGATCCAGGAGAGATGGGGAGGGACTCTGGATCAGATGCTGGAGCAATAGGGCAAGGGGGAAGGATTTTAAACAGAAAGAGGGGAGATTGAGATGAGATCTCAGGAAGAACTGATTTGCTGTGAGGGTGATGAGGCACTAGAACAGGTTGCCCAGGGAAGCTGTGGCTGCCCCATCCCTGGAGGGGTTCAAGGGCAGGTTGGAGGGGGCTTGGAGCAACCTGGTCTGGTGGGAGGTGTCCCTGCCCAGGGCAGGGGGATTGAGCTGGATGATCTTGGAGGTCCCTTCCAACACAAACCATTCTGTAATTTAATAGTACGAGAGCTCTGGAATTAGTAGGAGGACAGACGTAAGAGGAGCGCAGCACTTCAAACAAATTAACCAACAAAATCTTTTTTCTCTGTTGAAAAAATAAAACCCTTGGGGAATGCTGGAGCTCTGGAACCAACCGTCCAAACCCAGCAGAAATTCAGGTGACAACAATGATTCTCCAGTATGTCTCTTCAGTTCACCAGCAATGCTGTTTGTACAGATCTACATCTTTTCCCTTTGTTTTCACAGCAGATGTGCCAGGCTGTTTGATGCTTGCCAAGCTGGCTGTGCGTTGCATAATACACATTTACTCAGGTGATACCTATAGCTCCACAAAAGTGTTGGTGCTTTATTGTACCACAATTAATCCCACAGAGCCATCCAGCTCCCACACACCTCAGGGTCTGGGGCTTCACTTGACCTGGAGCAATGAACACGAAGAGGAGAAAGATGCAATAACGGTAACTACAGGTGCACACAGAAGTTATTCACGGTGGCCTAAATACTTACAGGTGGCCACCAGGATAACCACTCCCAGATGGTGATGATGTGTAGGAGGAAAGGCAAAAGAGAGGTTTTAAGGGGGAATTTAAAGGGAAAAAGATCAGTCAGTGCTTGAGAGATGACATTTTATCTGGTGCAGGATGGTTTCAATCACCCGAGAAGAAGCTTGAACTTGTCTTGCTAATTCCTTCTGGCCATTTGATAATGCTGAGATTTTATTAAGTGTACGGTGGGTTTGAGTCTTCTCCTGAATTTCTGTTTGAACTGTCTTTTCTGTTTGTTTTCCTATCCTCCATCACAGGTACTCACTCCCTGCTACTCTCCTGTAGATCTATAATTTTGTCAGAGTTGTGAGTGGTAGTGTTTCCACTTGAATTTTTCCACAGGGTTTTTTGATTTATTTGTAATTTTTTTCAGATCCACCAGAACTTCTAATTGCATTTGCTTTTTGATGGAGTATTCCAGTTTTGGACTGGAACATATGCATGTGCATGTTTTATAAGCTCATATGTGTATTTATGTATGTAAATATAGACGTGTACCAAAATCCCCCACCTATTGGTTTTAGGAAGGTGGAAGAGCCAAGAATGGCCGAATTTTTTCCTGTATTTGATTTAAAGTGAACATTGGAATGTCAGTTTTTCACATCCAGGAAGAATACCTAAAACTTCAGAGTGAAATAATGAATAATGAATTTTTTTTTTTCTGCAATACAAGAGATAGATGGGGACATAAACAAGAAGAACCAGTAACCAAGTAAAGTGGGACTGTTGCTGGAATATGGCACAAAAACCAGAATGTAGTCAAATGTATAGGCCTGCCACAGTCCTGGGAAGTGTCCTCATTAAAGGCTCTTTTATGGTATTCTGCAGAACTTGCTTTCCATATGAAACACTTAGAGAATCTGTGTTATGACCCAAGACAGAAAGGGGAAAAAATATTAAATCTCCCAAAGCGCTGCAATGAGGAGAATCATGTCCTGCACAACTTTACTTTTCCACTGAGAGTAATAGAAGGTTTTTTGACACACATGAACCTGTGCTCAAGAATGCACACGTGCACACTGGAAAACACTGATCTTTATTAAAATTTGAGTTTTTCCTTGAAGCCTGGCCAGAAATGCAGAACCAGAATTATCCAAAGGCCATGTGAAAGTGAATCAATAGGTGACGAAAAGTTTGATGGAAACATGTTTATTTTGTGGAAGGTAATTTTGGATACCAGTATCCCCATTTCTTAGAGGGTTGCAAATATCAAGAGCTAAATTCATTTGCGTAGTCAGGATGAGGTTATTTACCACTGCTGACATAGTAAATTAGTTGGAAAATATGTCTACTGTTGCTTTTGAGATATTAAGCTTTCAGGGACTGATTTTCAGTAGACACACAGTGAAAATAACACTTATAATTGAGGGGTAAGGAAGTTAATAAAGATTAAGTTATAAAACTCTCTGATAACAGGATTGTGCTAAATGAAATGGTACCAAACATGGGACATGCTTGTAATAAATGGTGTCATTTCAAACTTAAGTCCCAACAAAGTATCTGTCTGAATTTCACAGAAGTGGTATAAAAATAGCATAAACAAAATAAATTCCTACAAGCAAATACTAAAGAGAGAAATAATGAATTTAAACTATCTTAAATAAATTGGATAAGTAATTAAATCACCATTCTTGGATGATTTTGCCTAACTAGATGAACTCAGACTAGTATCAGTAACAGATTTTGTACTAGAAATAGTGATAACTTTTATAGGCATTGAAAGAGAATGTAATTACAAATAGCGACGAAGGAAATACAAAAAGAGACAAAATATTTTCTGGCAGTTTATTTTCTTCTGCATACGGTGTACGCTATTGACACAACATAAATATACAGCGTGCGTGCGTGTCAAAGCCTACACAGGCTTTTTTATTGTCTAAGTTCTGATTTTCCTTGGCTTCTACTTTCACATAGGTAAGCAAACTGATAGGAAGCAAGTGTTCCTTTATGAAGAATTGACTTTTTCATTGAGAAATCATTGAGTGCTAAATATTCTTTGATGACCTGAAAAATATTTCTAAGGATAGCAAAAAGGAGAAATCTTTTGATGTTAAAAGGCATTTTTTTTTTCTTTCACTGCTTTCAAATAGGGCAAAAAAATAAAAAAGAGAGAGAGGAGTGAGAAAAGAGAAATTATTCTTTCAGTTTATGGAACTCACTGGTGTGTGAAATTTATAAAGGAATTTTGTTTTTATTTTATTTGTTCTCCCCAAGTTTTCCTTATTACTTAGTCAATGTTTCTACTGGCCAAGTACATGAAAGTAATGATTTTGTCACATGGTTGTGACTAATAAAGATGTGGTTAAAGGCATAAATGGTAAATTATTGTCTTGAATCAAACTTGAAAATAGTCAAGAAAATATCAGATGTTTTCCAGAAATAATTAAATGAAAATCAATAGCTCTGTTTGTCAGTTCTTGGCTACTTGTTATCTTCTCTTTTCTCAGAGAAGGAGTAAATGATTTGAGTTTTGGTTAAATTTCACAATGTCTAGATGTTTTTCTGATCTTATTGAAATCATTCACTTTCTAGCTTCTTAGGCATTTTCTATTGTTCTTTCTTCATCCTTAAAATACCTTTTTTTTTTTCTTTTTTCTAACTGGGCATGAGACACTGTCTGCTTGCCTTTGTTAGTAATATAATTCAGTTTTTCCCAGTAAATGCCTTCCTGAAAGAGGAGGATTGTCTTTGCCCACAGTTTCCACTTTTTCCATATTGTGTGTGGAAGCTGAATGTAGCTTCCTTCATCTCTCCTACATTTCCATGTTTCCCACTGAAAAGAAAATCCACCCATAATTACTGTAAACCTGAAGGAGAGATATTAGAATGTTCTGGTTCTGACACTGTCCTTAAATTGAAATCTCAGCTTTTGCAGTGCTGAAGGCCTAGATTGGGAGCTATGGAGCAAAACCTGCAAATGGAAATATTTTATATTGCGATATTATGGGAAATGGAATTAGTTTCAGAATGAATTTCTTGGGTTGTTTTTTGGGCTTGGCTTTTTTTTTTTTTCCTTTTCAAGAAGGTCAAAGTTTGAGAAGTGTTACGTGGAAACAAATTGTTTGGTAACTTTCCTCTGGAATGTGATGGAGAACTGATTTTCCTTCTGTCTCTTTACAACATTTGCAGATATAATGCATATTTATAATTTTCTGCCCTGCTTTTTAGATTTTCTTGACTCTCTTCTTTTAGGAATTACCCGAATGTGTTAGATAACCCAATGGGCAAGTGTGCCTTAGCCATATTATTTTTTAAGGTCAACAGCACACAAGGAAGAGATTAAGCCATTATTGTATTTTGCTTCCTTTGATTTCTTTGACAGGGTGACCAGATACTGGTTTCGAGCTGGGGCTAAAGAGTTGCAGCCTCATCATGATGAATCCTGAGGTGTGATACCTTAACTGCTTTTTCACACGCTAAACAGAGGATGATGAAACTAAGACAAGGCAAGACGAGAAGAATATCAAAGCAATCTTTTATAGAGATGAATAATTTCTAAAGGAAAGCAGCCCAAGCCATCTAAAATGAGTTTTCTTATAGCCCTAGGAAGTTTATTGTTGGTAGCTACTGTGCACAGCTTAAATCTGGGCTGAATGGTAAGCGAGTCTTGTATGGTTCCTTGAAACTCCAGTTTTTTTCTCAAAATCAGGAACAAGATCTTACCTGTCTATTAAGAGAGAACATACAATGAGAGAAGGTGACCAGTTAGGTCAACTAATTGGTCAACTGATCATCAATTGATGAGGGATTCCTGGCTGCCTGTTGAGGTGTGTTCCTTTGGGGAAGTCTCCCTTCAAGTGGGAAAACATTGTTCTTATTGGCAATATGGATACAATGGCCTTCATCACTGGTCCAGAGCTGCAACCCTTAAACTTAAGGAGCATGAGGGTGGGTAGTTTCTGTTTGGCCTCATGAACCATCCTCTCCTGAAGGGTTGGGAGAAGGATTAAAATTAGGAGAGAAAATGGGGTAAGCCTTTGTACCCGAGCGCATTGTCTCCCACGGAATAGAGAAAAAAATACATTCACAATACTGGAACTATCTTTCCTGAAACCAAAGATGCAAATTTAGTGTATTGAATTCACATTTTTGTTCCCTGCACAAACAAAGGTGATAGCACTAGAATTCTGCTTGAGTGTAATGAGCAAAAGTGTAATGTATTCATTCCTTCCACTCTGGCTTCTTGAGCAGATTAGCTGCAAAATTTGCCCTTCTTCACGCTCATAAAACATAAACATAGTTAAAAGGAAATCATAATACTACTTGATGTAAACCCAGTGCTTAATTTTTTAAGCTTTAAAGAATAAAAGTTGATACGTCAACAGCAAATTAAGCAGATGACAATTTGGTCTATTTATATTAATGGTTAATAATCAGCAGATTAATCATACCAAGAGCAGGTTTATGTCTGGACAGTAGGAGGTGATAACATCCTACTCAACCAAGCTGTGCTTGAGTCTACCATGGGATTATGTGACCAAGTCCTAAGATTCTTAAAGGACGTAGCAGACAGAAAGCCTAGCTTAGGGAAATTTTGTCCAGAAAAGTCACATAAAGCAGAGAAAAAGAAGCATGGGGAGATTTGCAGAGAATATTTTAATTTTTAATTATTTTCATGTAGATACATAGTATGTTTTTCATGTTTATGAGTACACACTTTGCATTTACTACACCTATACTTGCATAAACACTCAGATAGGTTGAAGATAGCCATTATCACTTGTTAGGATAACTTAATTAAACTTGCTTATTAAAACCCTTTAATTCGTTAGTGATAAAATCTTGATTAGTACATTTTCCTGCTAGGTGACCTTCTAATTTAATAGAAAACGAATTTTTAAATGGAGAAAAATGCCTGTGGCAGAGATTTTGTGCAAGTGAATAGAGTTTGTAATACGCATAGGGATATAATCGAGCCTAATTAGCGAGGGTGCAAATGAATTTTTATTTCATACACCAGAAGTGTCATTGATGAACCATGGTTCAGAGTTTGAAATGCATTCAGGCTGGCAGTGTGGGACTCAAGTCTGTGGGAAAATCACAAGCTAATTCATTGATTGCCCCTTGGAAATTACTGCTGTTAATTGTTAGGTAATTAACATGGAGCTACAATTATATTGGCCTTAGGGGGTGATTAATGTTTCAACATGTCACATTAGCAGCGGCTGGATTTTAAAAGCTTTTCTATTCACATGGTTTAGAGACAGATGGTATATTGTCTATGGAAAATTGTTTTCTTTTACTAAAGTTTCTACCAAGGCTAAGGGAATATTCTTTTTGTGCTACAGCCTATTTTTATATGGTTGAATTGTAAGCATCTTGGCCTGATGCATTTTAAGAAAAAATATTTGTTTAAAAAAATCCCCATTATACCTGCCATGAATGCATAAAATATGCAGGTGGAAAGGAAATAATTTCTGTTCTTATTTTTTTCATGTAGAAAATCAAAAATGGATAATGTAAGATTAGACCACTTCATGGCAGCTCTTACATTATTTAGTGATGATACAAGGAAAAGAATTGCACAATATGATACTTATTACAATCAATATAATTTAAACAGAAACCAAATAAAACATGTTGAACAAATGCATTTAGTAACAGTAATAAAGAGTATATTAATATCTCCACACTTCAATATTATACTTTGTTCTGTTTTATGTTTTTTTTTTTTTTTTTCCTTTTCTCACAGTTCCAAGAGTCAGAATAAGACTGGTGTGGACTTTTAAGGATCATTCTGTATTCTGCTTTCGCTATTAATATGCAGAAATAAGTCCTTAAAATTTTCCCTCAAAGACAGTATTCCCTGTGTTAGAAGACAGTGATGTGATCCTGGGATGATTACTAATGTTTTGGAGTATTTTTGTTGTTCCCCCTTTCCCCCTATATGTTGTTGTAGATAGATAATTTGCAAACTGGTGGGTTATTGGTAACCACTATGTAAATATTTTCTTGGTAATATTCCTAAGATACGTACTATGTATGTTCCTTTTTGCTGTAGGAGTTGAATGTTTTGAAAGCATTTCAATTTTTTTCTCATAATTGAGTATGGCACTAAGTCATGTGAATAGATATATTTCAATGTCACACTTGGAATGTTTTCTAGAAGTTATTTAGGTTTCTAAGATTATTTTAATTTTTTTTCCATAGTCAGTGAAGTCCCACAGTCCAAAACTGGACTTCTGGTAGTTAAAAGGACCAGTTCCTCTGACAACATATGCCTTTTTCTTGTTTCATTTTTTGGCTTCCCATGACATTTCAAACTGTAACCTTTCTTAGTAATCTCATACTATGGTCTTTGTTAGGAGTCCAGTCACTTGCATTTATATTGAATGTTCCAGTACAAAATATGGCAGAGATGTTTATTATTTTCAGCCATGCCTGCTAATAACTTAATTCCTGTTAAAACATCTAAATCTGGAGGACGGGTTTCTGCTTTAAAAATAGCCTTTATTTTAGAATAAAACACAAAGACATTTAGCATGAATTACAGGTGTTTAAGTGTGGTAAACATTCTTTTTGATTTTCCTTTCTACAGAATAGCATGCTTTAAAAGTTTAGAGGCATCTAGGTTCCATTCTCTTTCTCTTTCCATTCTCTTTCTCTTTCCATTCTCTTTCTCTTTCCATTCTCTTTCTCTTTCCATTCTCTTTCTCTTTCCATTCTCTGTTCTCTTTCTCAGAGGACCCTGGGTGTTACCTAAATGTGCAAAGTGTCAGTGACTGAACTGGAAGAGGTGGGTTTTACGAAGAACTTCATGGAATGAAATGATTAGGGATGATTATACAGCAGGAGATCACCTGCATTTGGTTAGTAATACAGGCTTTCCCGTGCCTTCGTCTGAGTGATCAGGAGCCAGAAAATCTCAGTACACGGGTCGGTTTAACCAGAGATTCTGACCACTGCTTTTAAAGAGCAGTAGTAGTAAGATGATACAATGCTTGGTCAGCAGAATCCTTAAGCATATGTTTAACTTTAAGCACATGAGTAGTTCTGTTGACATTACAATTAAGTCTCTACTTACATGTTTTGTTAGATTAGGGTTACTGCCCCAGGAGGACTCCGTAGGGTAAGAACACACTAATTGGCAGTCTTATGAAGTTACTCCTGGCCATACGTCTATGGAATAGTACATTCGTCTGTCCAAAACCTTCAAATCAAAGGGTCTGTGGTCATATATCCCGAGACAGATCCCCATTTACACTAAGGACATTTTGGTCTTCCTTAGTATGTAAGAGATGTGCAACTATTATTTATTCCTTCTTTAAGAACTTTCTGCATTGACAGTGCATTAATAAGAATGAGCATCAGACTTGACATAATTATTTGATCACTAGTAAAAGTTTGAGGCCGTAGCATTCCTCAAATATATGCTCTAGCTTCCCAGATTCTTCTCTTCTCAATCTCCTTTTGATTTCTATTTATGGGGATATTTTTGTACTAGTTTCTATATTTCGTGAAAGCAATGCCTGTACTTCTAGCCTGTTTTAAATGTAGGCTTTTATGGTCGTTCGCTGTAACACAAGTCTAAGAGTGCAGTGAAAAAAAAACAGAAGGAAACTGCATAGATTGATTTATTTTCTCCCTTTTTAAAAATGACTGTAATCATCCTACTAATAAAATTTATATGGAGAATATCTCGAGTCTCAGGATTTCCAAGTTTGACTCATAAATTCCTCAGGCTGTCTAGACCAGTGTGCTTCAGAGGACGCGATACAGAAGTTTCTGTCCCTTGCTAAGGAACAGCAAGATCTGTGAAATAGGCATTAGTGTTCTACCACAGTTTGTTCAAAGAATTGGACTGAAAGGCTCCGTTGCTGTATGGAAAGGATGCTTGAAGAGGCTACCAGGATTAAGGAAAAGTATCCAAGGAATTGGCTTCTTTGAAGAAAGGTAAGGAGGTGGAATAGAAGAATTTCTCCAAAAGATTTACAGCTTTTGCAGTGAGTTGCCCCTCTCCCTCCACAGCTGTTTTTATTCCAGTGGTTTTCTCACACTTAACTAGAAGAAAGAATTGGAGGTGGATTTGTATGCCATGAGGAACATTGCACCTCCCCTTAGGTAAGTGTAAATATGCAACTGGCATAGGCTAGTGTTCCAGAAGAACACAACTCCTGACAGGTGCCTTCTACAAAACCTTCTGGCCCTTTGAGTGAAGTTTGTGTGTGTCTTTGGCTCTTCTGCTGTTGACAAGGTTCCATACATGGACAGACCAACTTTCAGCCATTCCTTCCACCTCGCCACCCAACCTCGTCACCCAGTAAGGTCATTTGTCTCCCATTTCCATGGGCACAGTCACCTCTCTCCCAGCATCATTCATGAGATTTTTGGACAATATGTATGTATTTACATTTAAATAATTAATAATGATGATTCAAAAATTACCCTAATTCTATATATTTTTAAAAATATATAGATGGGAAACAAAGCTCCCCATTATGCTTTTCCTCAAGTTTTTATATTTGTGTTATATACTTGTGTTAAAGGAAGCTATCCCTGACAGGTAGGACTAGAAGACACAGATCTCAACCAGCACACACATTCAAAGACATCTTATTTTAAGAAAAAGAAAATAATTGAGGAAATCTAGAAAAATCTGTGTTGAAAGTTAAAGACGTGAAATCTGCTTCCTTTTGGAAATTTCCCATCAATCAATTGCTTAGTTTGTAGGAAAAAATATGGGATAGTATGCTTATTTTAAACCCATCTGAGAACACAGCCCAGTGGTGGAACCACTACCAAGCACCTCCATATTTATAAATGCCTGTGATTCTATGCACAAGAATCAGAAGTTCAATCCATTTACTTCTAGGGGATTGTCAAAATAAAAAAACTTGAAAATGAAAATACTGTCAAGGTTGGTCAAATTTTAGGAAAAGGAACTTTTAGGAAAGTCCTTTAAAGTCCCTTTTTTGACCTCTTTGCCTGTTTTTTCACTGATTTATTTGCAGTCTTCCCTCCTAAATAAGACTTTGCTCTTCTAGACAGCCATGCAGAAATGAAATACTCCTCTTTGCTCTCACTTTTTAACTATTTCTTGTGATCCTCCACTTCATTTCCTGCTTGTGCAGTTGGCAATATACCTGTATTTCTTACTGTCGTGTCTCATTGTCTATCCTGGAACCCTCCTCTTTGAAATAGATCCTCTGACCTTCTCTTTCTAATGTCTAATGACCACAACAGGCTCTTCACCAGCTTTGCTCGTAATCTTATATTTTCTTTCATTGACTGTATAAATCTGTTTCTGTCACAGGCAAACTGACTTCTGTCCTGTTCTTTGAAAGCTTGCTCAAATCAAAGCTCGCTGGCTTTGCATCATTCCATAGAGTTACAGTGTAAAATTGCACACTTTCTGCATTCTCTTCCTCACAGTTCAAGCTCCGTGCTATCTTGGTCTTTCTGAGAGAACAAACACATTTGTCTCTCCATTTTTGCCGTTTGAGACTCGTTTGGGTTTTGGTTGCTTCGGGTTTTTCCTATTGTTGATGATTGCCAATATTGCTCCATGAAGGTGGCTGTAAGTGCAGATATCAATTCAGTTATCCGAATGCTTAGTGGTGAACTGAATTGTTGGTTCTTAGCTGAATCCAGAATCCAAAGAGGCTAATTTTCCAGGTGAGCTGTAGGTCTTGCATTCACTCTTGCTATGTGTCTCTGCTCTCTGCACACATCTGTCCTCCTGTGTGCCCTTTGTGTTCTCTTAAATATTATCATTATCACTGCAAGTAAATTGAGTTTACTGAGTGTAACTTGAGTGTTTAAAGCTGGTTTTGTCCAGATACACTGCCCCTAAAGAACTCCACAGAGGGTTTGAGCACCTGGGATTGACAGCTCTGCAGCTTTCTGTCCAGGCAGAACGTTTCTTCGTGTAATTCACATCACGACTGTCCCAGCAAAGTTGTGGTAGCCCAATTGGAAAAGACTCACTTAACCCTTTTCTGTGGCACAAAAGGGCACAAAAGGACACAAAAGGGGGTGTTGTTCAACGGCCAGCTGATTGTGAGCCAGCAGATTCCCAGGTAGCCAAGAAGGCCAACATCCTAGCCTGTATCAGGAACAGTGTGGCCAGCAGGACTGGGGCCATGTCCTGGGTACTGATGAGGCCCCACCTTGAGTGCTGTGTCCAGTTTTGGGCCATTCACCACAAAAAGACATTGAGGGACTGGAGTGGATCCAGAGAAGGGTAACAGAGATGGTGAGGGATGATGGTGGAGCACGTGTCTTGTGAGGAGCGGCTGAGGGAGCCTGGAGAAAAGAAGGCTGAGGGGAGACCTTCTGGCTCTCTCCTACTCCCTGAAAGGAGGAGGTATCCAGGGGTGTAGACAACTTCTCCCAAGGAATGGGCAATAGGACAAGAGGAAATGGCCTCAAGTTGCATCAGGGGAGGTTCAGATTGGAGATTAGGAACACTTTCTTCATTGAAAGGTGAAGAAACCTTGGAACAGGCTGCCCAGGGAAGTGGTGGAGTTACCACCCTTGAAGGCATTAAATACGTTTTTAGGGAGACATACAATATTCCTTGCTAACATCTGCCACCACTGATCTTCATCAAGCTTGATCTGACGTGTGATTTGACTTTCTTCTCACCAGCTGGCATATTCAACTTTATTTGAGACTCAGAGGCCTCTTGCTTTGTTAGATTTCCTGATATTTGTTACTTTCCATCGAGCAGTGCCACCGAAGAATCTTGCTGGTCCCTCCTCCTAATGTCAAACAATAGAAAATAAAACACCTGTTATTTCCAGAAAGGACTATAACTTTGTGATAGCAGAATGGTGAAGAAACGAGGACAAATTTCTGTACATGTTGAGACAAGCTGTTGTATACACAGTACAGTAAGAAAATAATATTTATAATATATAAATTAATCTCCTACAACCTTCAAAGATTTTAATTTCAGTCCTTCCAGCTAATGGCATTAGGCTACACTTGATTTTTAAATGTGCTTTTCTGCACTAAGTGTAACATCTGGCATTCCCAAAATCTTTTTCACAATTTCATGTACATTTAAAATGTTATTGTCTAATCATTTTTGGTTTTTAAAAGGATATTAATATGGTCTAGTTCTAAAAAAAAATTAAGAATAAATCAAAATATGTAGTAGGGATTAATACAAATGTGTATTAGAAGAGCAAAGAAATCACTGAGACAAGACTAATCATCATTTAGATTATCAGTAGAAGATGATTAAAAAACAAAGGATTGTATTACAAGTTATGTTGATGCCATGTTTGTGTAGCCAAATGTTTCAGCTTTATAAATGAAAAAGCCTAAGCAGCTTACAGTGAGACAAAGTAATCATTCAAATTACAAACTTAAGAATTTCAAATTACATACTTCATCAAGTTGAGTCTATTGTAACTTAAAATACATAGGGAATGATTCACTCTAGTTGAAAAACATCATGTAATACTTCAGCCATTATGAAATTGCTGCTTGGTTTTACAAAAGTGTTAATGCCATTAAACCATCTTTTTAAGGATGAATGCTCAGGCCTAGGACTGTTTATAATCCAACAGCTAAGAACAAAACATTTTCTTATATGTAAATGGTGATTTATTTGGGGATTGTTTTTTGGTTTTATGTAAAAGTAAACAGAGTTAATCTCTCTCTCTGACTGTGCTCTTGCTCTAATAATTAGAGGGAAGACTTAGAACAGATCTTAGGAGGAAATTCTTTTGCTGTGAGGGTGGTGAGAGCCTGGCCCAAGTTGCCCAGAGAAGCTGTGGCTGCCCCATCCCTGGAGGGGTTCAAGGCCAGGCTGGATGGGGCTTGGAGCAACCTGGTCTGGTGGGAAGTGACCTGTCCATGGCAGGGGGTTGGAACTCGATGGTGTATAGGGTCCCTTCCAACCCAAACCATTCTACGATTTTATGACTATGGTTTTGACCAAGAACTCAATCCTCAAAATATTTAAGCAAAGTTTTTCTTATTCGTCTGGCTCTCATTGTCAATGTGAGTTTTTCTACTGTCCAGACTAAGCTGAACAGGAAGTTTTGATAGGCTCTATGCCTAACAGTACAACTTGTGTTTCTGGAATGTTGCAAAAAACTAGAAGGGTACAGATTCCACCTCTTTCATGATTATCTCATCAAAGTACACAGCTTAGACTAATCATAACAACTCTTTTTATATGTTTTCTCTTTGGGAAATTTCATTGAAGCAATTTCAGGTGAATGTGATAATGATTCCATTCTTACTGAAGAATTCCTTCAAATGCCTATCTCATACTTAAATTAATGTTGAGGAATATTTCTGTTTCTGTCCCTTAACTGTTTCTTCTAATTGCTTGACTGCACTGTGTCTCACCCAAAAAGATTATTTTTGCAGTAAATCTAAGAGGTTTTTTTTGTGAATGTGAGAAAAACCCAACCCCAATATTTTGGTAGAGACTTTTCTCACTTCTCTGCTGTAGTTCTTGAGAGAACACTGTATGTGGCACATGGGTATCTGAAGTGTTTGTATCGTAACTTGGTTCTCTGCTTTGTCTTGCCATAAATCACAGTATCGACATCAGTGCTATACCCTAAATGCCTTAACAGGTTTTTGTTCTTAAAGTACCACAACAATTTAATTTAGTTTTTATAAGCACTGCCTTTGGCACACGCTAAAGCCCTAACCCAGTAGGAATGGTTTTAAATTAAGATTGTCAGATATGTTAAGATTATGTGACATTCCCTTGGACCATAACTTTTCCTTCAGACAGATATGTTCATCCACTCTCTTAGTAGGTGTTTAGTCCTACAAATAGCCTTTTTGAAATTTTGAAAAAAAAAAAAAAAGAAGCAAAATTAACAAACAAAAACCCCCACCCTCCACCAGTTTTGTTTGTGTCCGATTAGCTTACTAGTAGATTTGCTTGTCCAATACAGGTTGATATAAAATACATAAAATTTGGTGTCATCTGTCTAGTTCCCAGTTATTCTTATCTATCCTACTTTAATTAGAACAGCATGAAATTTATTCATTTCAGTATAAATTTAAATTAATGATATTGAAACTTATGTTCTTCTTATGGTCTATTGTGAATGAAGACACATCAAGGAAAATTTAGGGGGTGTCTGTTTTGTTTTTTCTTTTTTTTGATGAGACAGGAATATATAAGTAGAAATTGTTTCCATTTTTTTTTTCCAGAATTCTACTAAAATAAAATCTGTATATAACTTCCAATAAATTAAAATATTTAAATGTTAAAAAAGTAATAAAAACTGAAATAGAAATATCTACCATTGTAGCTCCTTGTCTGCCATTGCAGTAACCAAATTAATAATTCAATCCAAGGTCTGACAGAAAATCTTAGTCTCCTGTTGCTCCTCTGGATGTCTCAGGTGGTCAGTGGAGGCAAAATTTATAGATGTGGATTTTTCAGCTGAGAGCTAATCTGGAATAAAAATATGGTGAAGGTGCAAATGTGAACTGAAGTTAGAGGAAGAAAATATTATTCCCAATTGTAGAAGTAAAGTTGTCATAAAATATGGGGTCTGCCTGGCACCTTGGCACTCTGATAGAAGTTAAATAACTTCTATCAGAGATAGGCCAGTAGGTTTCCTATCATCTGGAGCTTGTTTCCTCCTTGAAAGCAGCCTCAGATATAACTGTGTAACTTGAATAAAACAGGAGTTCTCAGGAGCAACACCTTGCATTTGGTTTTCCAAATCCTGTGGCATTCAGGGTCTTAAAATTCAGGCAAAACCATCTCTGAGCAATATCGCCATCAGGGCTCTCTACCTTACCCCCTCGTACAGCAAATAAATTAGCAGACTATGACTTAATTTTATGATAAAAATTTCCACTCTGAATGCAAAGCCCGTTCATGAACTAGATCCTGAGAGCAGTTGCTGTTGGAATGACAGATATTAAATAACCAAACAACATCGCTCTTATGTGACTTTGCTGCCTGTAACAGCTGGAAGAAGGTAGGAGTTGATAGCCAAGGAGTCTCTTTCAGGGCCATACAGCCTGGTATTAGACATTTCAGCTGAAGCACAGTGTTACATGTCGCTGTAGTGTTTCATGCATAACAGTACTCCTATAAAGGGACTTGTCAAGTGCACTGTCTCAGCCAGTTCTCTTGGCTTCCCAGTAGAGCAGCACCTCTTCCAGCTCAACCTTCTCACCTCTTCCTTTTCTTAGCTGTGTATGTGCATAACTCTGCTGCATCAGACATGATACAACTACGGGTTTCTGTCATCAGTTTTATGGTCTCCTCTTTTTTCTCCTCACTGGAGAGGTGACTGCCTCTAAATCTGAAAATATAACATAGTTAAAGATTAAAGAAAAAAAACACTTACTCTGATAATGCCTTTGTCATAACACTGAAAAAAAAAGCAACATCGCATTAACAATAGCAGCCTCATTTATTATAAAAGAATTGTTTTACTTGCATTTAATTAATCAGATTTAATTCATTTTATAGTAAGAAGCTATAATTTTGTCTGATGGACGTGTATACAGTAACCTGATATTTGGTCATTAGTGCTGCCTTCTGATTAACTCTTGGGGTTATTCCCTTTTAATTTTCTTCTTTTCTTTTTTTTTTTTTTTTTTTTTTTTTGGTCCAAATCAGAACCCATTAAATGCAAGGAGACCCTTTTTGTAGCTATTTTATAATTAGTTAATTTTATGTTTTAAAAATTTTAAAAGCAATGATTAGCCAGAAGACTGATTTTTGTTTAAATGTTTGTTATGTTACACATAGTTTGTTGATATCATGACTTATTTTCTTTTGGATATCTTTGCAGTTGCATCCATCATCCATTAAGGAATAAGAAATTTTTCAACAGAATTTCACATATTGCCTATGACCTCCTCTGTCATCCAATCTGTTCTCCTTCTACTACATACAGTAAATGTTAAACTATTTATATAAATGCACCAAGTTTGCTCCTGACCCAATATTCCCTTTTCCTTCTCTAATATTTACACTTCTTGTGTATTTATAGATCTATAGCTGACTGTAACAATAATTTTGCTTGACTAAGAAAGCCAAGCTTTTTCAGGCTGATCTATCATTCTAACTCTTCTTCTGTGCTCCCATTCCTGTTCTGTAGGTTTGCCTTTTCCATGACTATCTCCTGCTAAGGACTGACAGGGTACTCGTTTCATGACAGGAGAGTCTAAAGAGAATATTATACGAATGACACCTGGCCTTGTCCATTTAGAATAAACTAAATTATTTCCACAAAGCATTGCCTCGTGGAGTGTATATGTACGTATCATTATGATCTACCATCAGCTAAAAAATTTAATGTTTGCTTTCATAGAATCATAGAATCATTTGGGTTGGAAGGGAAGGGACCTTAAAGATCATCCTGTCCCAGCCCCTGCCCCGGGACAGGGACACCTCCCACCAGAGCAGGTTGCTCCAAGCCTCATCCAGCCTGGCCTTGAACCCCTCCAGGGATGGGGCAGCCACAGCTTCCCTGTGCAGCCTGTTTCAGTGACTCACCACCCTCACAGCAAAGAATTTCTTCCTGAGATCTCATCTCAATCTCCCCTCTTTGAGTTTAAAACCATTCCCCCTTCTCCTATCGCTCCACTGCCTGATAAAGAGTCCCTCCCCATTTCTCCTTTAGGTGCTGGAAGGGGCTGTAATGTCTCGATAGAGCCTTCCCTTTCACTTGTCTTCAGATGATTTCTCCTTAGTAGTCAGGAAGCACATCAGCCTGGGTTCTCTAGCATCATCCAAATTAATTTGGAGCCCTCCTGTCCATCCTGTGTTTCCTCAGTGATCTCCTGTTTGCTTCTGATGAAGCCTTTCTGCCTTCTGTTGTTCCTATGCCATGCTCCCAGTTCTGCATAAAATTATTAGCGAAACATTACCAAATATCTGGTCCAACACAGAATTCTGGAGAAATCCATTTAATAACTTCAAAATTATCCCATTAAACTCTTATACCTGGTTTAGACAGTTTCCTTTTCCTACCTACTGAAGAGTTCTTCTAAATCCTCTCTTCTATGGTTTAACTTACAGTTCCTTGTCTTGCACCACATAAACTATTTTGCTGAAGTCTAGCTAGATTACATCCACTACATTTTCCAAGAGTTAGTTTATCAAAGGAAATAATTTGGTTAATATGGCATGATTTACCTGAGGTGCCCCCCTGTTGCATTTAATCTCATTTACATTTTACCTGTATGATCCTAATTCCTTTTTTCCCACACGTGTTCCTTGGCTGTACATACAGCTCAAGCTGTATTCCAGGTTCTATAGCTCCATGATGCCTTTGCTTCCTGAACACAATAAACATCCCATTTCCTATTTCAGGTCACAGGTACTGAATGTGATAGATTTATTAAGCATCCTTGCTTCTGAAGTTGCAATTTCATGTGTGAACTCCTGTGGTGTTCCGGGGCAGGGATTATCCAGTTCCCTAAACATGTGTATGTCAAGATTTTCCTAGTCAGATGGAAGGAGATATTCATTTATCTGCATTTTTTTTTATTCCTTATGCCCACCTGTTCTACATCATCACCCAGATTGGAAACAGAGAAAAGTATTCATTTAGCTGAGGACTCTACCCAGATTATCATTAATGTCTATTCCTTTCTCCTTGCAGAGCAATCCCATTTCTTCTCTCATTCCCTTTTTATTAATATGGCTACAAAACTTTTTACTCTCTGTTTTAATTTCCTTTGGAAGGTTTAACTCATCATTTGACAGTTCTCACTTTTTGTTTACAATTTCTGATTTCCAAGAAGTATCTGTTCTTGCTGGCCAGTCCCCTTTTCCTGTTCATGTAGCTTTTTATTTTTACCAAACACAAATTGAAGCTACAAGGAAATCATATGTCAAGGAATTCATTTTCATTTCATGACCTCCCCAATAAATCTTATCCAAAGTATTTGTGTGTTTTTTATTAGCTTTGCCATGAGTTTGAACGTGCTCATCCACAGAAAGAAATATATTTTCTACCAATAATTTTAATAACTATTTCTGTGAATTCAAATTCAACAATCTGCCATAATATGTGAAATACAGTAACCTTATATACATATAACAAAAGTCAGGAATTTAGAAACAATAATCTAAAATCTAAAGATCTTACAGCTGAGGTTCAGTCTGAGGCTGAGCCACCTCAAGCCAAGGGCCTCCTGACAGGAAAGACATTGAGGTGCTAGAGCATGTCCAGAGAAGGGCAATGGAGCTGGTGAGGGCTCTGGATCACAAACCTCACGAGGAGCAGCTGAGGGAGCTGGGGATGTTCAGAAAAGGAGGCTGAGGGGAGACCTTCTGGCTCTCTCCAACTCCCTGAAAGGAGGGTGTAGCCAGGGGGGGGTCGGTCTCTTCTCCCAAGTCACAGTCAATGGGACAAGAAGAAATTGCCTCCAAGTTGCACCAGAGGAGGTTCAGATTGGAGATTAGGAACAAGTTTTATAAAGAAAGTGTTATTGCACATTGGAATGGGCTGCCCAGGGAAGTGGTGGAGTCACCATCCCTGGAGGTTTTTAAAAGCCAGGGAGACATAGTGCTTAGAGACATGGTTTAGGGATGGTTTTTGTCAGTGTTGGGTTGATGGTTGGATTCGATGATCTGAAAGGTCCCTCACAACTAGAAAGTTCTATGATTTTGTGATTCTACATTGGAGTTGAAGGAATCAGTGGCCTCAGTGAAACTGGTAAGGCCAAGAGTGGGAGAGCACTGAACAGGCACACATAAAACTCAGTCTTGTGCAAGGTCTAAGCCAGAGTGCCTTTTAACTGCTGTAGAGTATGTAAGACACATGGAGCTGACAGTAATTTACCTTCTCCAATGGGAGCTTTTGGCTTTTTGAGGCAGCAGCTGGAAGCCAAGAAGGTTACCCTGGGTACCAAAGAGCTTTGTTAAGGTAAAATCAATTACATCAACAAAGTTAATGTGATATTGAATCCTATATTGTGTGGAGAGTAACCCTAAGAAATATTTTAACAGGGTTAAGTTAGATATGTTAAAATATATTTTAAAATAAATGTATTCCAGTGGGGGTAGGCTTTAATGTCTTGACTCAGGTTTTTTTTTCTGAGCAGGGAAAGGTGTCTTCAAGTTATTGGAAGAAGGAGCATAAAAAAAAAAATCTGTGAGGAAACAAAAGGACTACAGTCCATATGATGGAAAGCACAGCTTGTTATTACTATGTGACCAAATTGCAAGCAGGTGAAGCAATTGGGAAAATTGAAGAAAGTGGGGCAAAGATCAGAAACAGTAGATGTTGATAGTTTTTTCCCCTTCTGCATTCATCCAGCTGTAAAACCTGCATATACATCTCTACCACCACAGTGAACATATATCACCTAAATCTTCTTTTGGGGAGACACTTCTCCTAATATATTCAGTCAGTATATAAATAGGTCAGTTGTATCTGTAAACTACAGACATTCAGTCATCCGATTGCTTTAATGTTATTTTCATGTTATAATTCAGTAATTAAATTTTGGATTTAAAGATGTTTGAAACTGGTAACACAAATGATTGATTTTTTTTTCTGAGAACGTCAAGTTATTTGTCCAAAAGGAACTACTCTTGGTTAGATCAGCTGGAAAAAAAACCAGACAAGATCCAAACCACCCCGGTCTAAAGCATCATTTCTCTTTGGTGAGATGCATCGCCATTACAAATGCTAAGGAAAAGCAAATAAGACCCAGTGGCAAGGAGAGGTCAGAGTGGCCCTTAAGGTGTAAAGAATCAGTGGAGGGGAATAGAAAGTTGAAAGAGAAGGAATTACAAAAGTTCAAACCCACTGGTGTAGAAAAGGCACAAGGATGTCATAATTTCTTGATATATGCAGGTAAGTCTGCAGGAGTCACCTCTCTGGAACAAAATTAAGCTTCCTTAGCATTTCTAAAGAATGTAAATTTTTCCCAAGACCTAGTTAATTCCATGTATTTAGAATTATTTAGCTTTTCAGACTTTTTTTTCTATTTACTTTTCAGTGAATATTTTCCTGCTGGTTCAGAGGTACTGGAATGTAAGAACCGAGGAGCAGTTAGGAAATGTGTACTCAGTAGGAGCTGGAGTAGTTAGAAGTGAAGAAGGGATTGATTGTAGTCTTCATAAATTGCATATGGGCTCTTCTGCTTTCAGATGAAGCCTGATATATAGAAGTACAAAAGCATTATCAATCCCTGTGATGAGTTTGTCTCAGTTCATATTTTCAGGATGAATCTAACAAAGCAGAAATGATTAAACTTTTTACGTGAAAGCTAAAATTCACGTTTGTTTAACTCTTTATTCCTGTTCTCTAGGTATTCAGAAAAAAAACCAGATTATGATGTCTTGTGCACTTCTATGTATGTTTTGAGAAACAAAGGGAATAGAAATAGAATACAGAACGACATAGGTATTCATGAGTTTACCTTGGTATTGGTGTTTTAGCATTTTACCAATGTCTTGTGACTAGTTTCTGGTGTTAAATCCCTTCTAAAGGGATTTATTGGTTTGGCAAAGGTACCCAGACAAGATTATTGTTATTTCTTGTTCTTTGGTCATGCAAAATCGTTTTTCCATGCTGTTTCAGAAAACATATGGAAAAGGAAAGTTGAATTCCTCAGCTGAATGCAGCAGCTGTTTGGTATTTACTCTTAATCACTGCTGGTGAGTAGACTTTCTCCTTCATTCACTGCCCTTATCAATGTTGTCTCCTGGAAGGGAATGAGGTTCTTTTTTCATTCAGCCCAAATTTCTAAAGTATTATAGAAATGTGTAGCAAATAAAGATATTTCACAGATTTTTGTAAAGTCTTTAATATTAAAGAAGTCCACAATAATGAAAGCACTTTAAAAAATAGATTATTTATATTTTCAAATACATTTTTGTCATTGACCCTGATAGTGATTTCTGGGTCTATGTCACAAAGAAATGATTAATAAGTTTTGGATTTATTTACCTCTTCCTGTTTTCAGATGGTAAAATGTTACTTCCAAAAAGCTTTTTATAATACTAGCAAAAGTTTTCCCCTATCTACTTTGACACTTTCCAGCATCTCATTTATTTGCAGAGTTTGATCAAACTTGATGACTTATTTATAGTAGGCTGTTATTGTGCTTAGTGCTGTACAAACCTTGGACTCTATTCCAAAAACCTCTACTCTAAATCAGATCCAGGCAGTCCAGTTGAACACAATTGCTTCATCAGTTCCCATTGACTGATAAAATTTCTTTCATTATTTTCTTTTTCTAACCCAAGAAATGCAAAATGTATGACTGTTTTCTAGTATTCATTCTGTATCCTCCTTTCTGAAAATTGATATGGAGATTTGTTTAAACTGATAGGAGTAACTACCTCTTCTGTGAATAAATTACACTTCCCATTTCTGAGAGGTCCTACTCTTTTCCTCCTTGCTGACCTCTTCTTCTCCAAGTACTTAAAAAAATTCTGATTTATCTCAAACCCTCATGCAATCTGCTTTTCATTTTCTACCCTTAATTTTCTTATCATTTTTTGCACTCTCTCTTAACTTCATTCTCTAATCTTCTCAGGACTGCTGTGTAGCTGATGTTTTATCCTCATATTTCCTTTTTCCTTACTTTTGATTACATTTTGGACTTTTCAGCTCATCCTCATTGACTTTTTACTCCTTGTATATGTATTGCAAGATTACACGTGCAACCTTTGGTTATGCATTCATTTACCTCTTCACATTTTCCTCTCTCTTTTTTTTTCTTCAGTTGTCAATATTTTTCCTTTGATGTTTTCATCATGTTAATTTTTTTTTTCTGACATGCTGCATTTCTCTAAAATGACTAATCCTAAACATTTTGAATATTTTAACAGGTGCCGGTTTGATTTGTCTTTCTGTTTTTGAAAGCAGCTCCTGTATTTTCAGTTCTTTCATGAACAGGCTTTCATGCCTCCAGTCAAATGATAATCTCAAAATTTGTTACAATTACTTTTTTTTTCTTTTTTTTAAATGTATGAATAAAAAAGGATGGGGAACCTCTCCGGGAACATGAACAGTCTTCATTCTGTATAACAACAATTGCATTGCTAAAGATAAACAAATTAATCCTTTTATATAATAAGGAAGCAGTTTTGCTGGTTCTGTGCCAGCTGAGGATTCCACTAAGCCAGAGGATCCTTGGATATTACATTAAGGCAACTCTGCTGCCCATTTCTGACTGCAGTATATTTTCTATAGTTAGCGGGAAGGTTTGTTCCTCTTGAGGGGTCCACATCTGAACTGGTAATAAGGTGGAAGCAATGGCTGTAGACATCAGCAGCAGTAGATTTTAGGAAGAAGTATTTCTGATGCCTGGGAGTTATAGATGCTCATGAATCAGGCCATATTAGGAAGAATCAAAAGTAGAGTACTGAAGGGTTACGCAGAATTCCTCACTACTACACACAGTTAAGAGATATTTGTGTTTTTACAGCATGTTTATTTGCTGGATGGAGCTCTGAGATACATATATATGTGCGTGTGTGTGTATAAATGTATATACATATATTTATATAAACATATATATGATCTTGGCAAGTTGATGTTAATTTGACAGGGCTGAACATGGCTGGGCTTTACCAGGCTTCATGATCTCTGGTAATAGAAAACCATTCGGCTAACGGAAAGTAGGCTGACCTTTGAATTAAAAAATATTTCAAAGTAGTTAAAAATGCTATTATAGCCAGGCCTTGGGCCCCCTTCCACTCCTGCAGCTGATGACTTAATTTTCTGCTGGTGAGGGGAACGCAGAGGTGGGATTCAGCAGCAAGTACCTGAGCCAATGGAAGTGGCAGACGATGCAGTGGTTACACTAGGGATTTCTTATTTAGGCTTCTGTCAAATGGAAGACGATCCAAAATCTCCCTCTTGTGTGAGATGCACACTTGGAGTAGATTTAACCCCCAAGTATTTATCAGATTTTCAGCAAATTGATTTGAGTGCTTTTGAACTGTACAAAATAAATGAGGCTTAAGAGTTCTGGATTAAATTTGTACTTGTATTACAGCTGCAAATGGCTTCAGTGTACAAAACTATAATTTTACAGGTGGTTAATCTGTAACATGGGCCAAGATTTTATTGCACAAAAATTAAAATTGAGGGACATCAAATCCTGAAACAGATGTCATATCTGATTTATAGCTAGCTTTAAAAAATAACATGTTGAGCGGATCTATTTCTGATTTAACATTGTTTCAGACTTTTATTAACATCAAAAAGGCATACAAGTTATGTAGTATCAGTAGGACTTTCCACCTGAGAGAAATACTGAGCAATCAAGTGTAAAACATTAACTTTACATGAAAATATATACCTAAACTAAGGTGGCAGCGTGAAAGCTCTCTCTGATACACGGCGCTGGGTGGGGGAAGGGAGAATGGAAAATGAGGAAAGGAACAAACTGGACCCTTAGTGCCAAGCAGCACAAATTGGAGTTAAGATGAATAAGAAGAATCCAAGAGCTATTAATCGAAGCTCGGCACCTCCAGGGATAAATGATTCTTATGCCTGAAATAGATTTAACTCTCCCCAAACAGTAATCTCACTCCTGAACAGGAAATGAAAATAAAAGCGAGCTACCTACCAGGCAAGAGCAGGCTCTACCTTCTGAACTTTGCAGCGACTCAAGAGCTGCTAAACGTGTCCCTCTAAGTCCCCTACAGCTATAAAAATTTGTGAATGTGAACGCCTGCGTAATAATCTTTAGCTGTCTGGGGCTTTTTAAAGGGAATCCTCATTTCTGAACCCTCGTTTTCCCCCTGTGTCAGTGCTCTGTTGTTGAAACCTCATTTAAGCTCTGCGGAGTTTGCTCTATCCTTCCATCAACTGCCGTACTTCCCTTTTCTCTCTGAAGTCTCTACCACCCTGAAGATTGCTGAGAATCATTGCTTCGACTTTGAAATGGAGGAATTCTTAAAAGTTACTATTCATAAGTTCTGCTGAATGATTTATTTTTTTTTAAGGAATGTTAGGTATGCCATTACCGAGCTCGGGTTTATCTTAATGCTGTTAGTTTTCAGATACATTTCATTTAGCTGACATGGCTCCCTTTTATTTTCTGATTTAATCAAAACCAAGCACATGTTTAAAAGATGCAATATGCATTTTGGAACTTTTAAAGAAGTTTTTGGATTAGGAAGACAGTGGATTGTTTCCAAAGGGAGGAGGGTTAGATGAATGCTGCGGCATTTTGCGAGTCCAGCCCTGAAAGACTGTCTTTATTTAGCTGCTAAATAGTGCAAGGAGGAAGCAAGGATCTACCACTACAATTTTCTTTTCCTCCAGAGTTCTTTTTTGGAAAGGTTTCTTCGACCTTTCCTCAAAAGCCTGTAGCTCGTGTTTGGCTGTAATTCATATTACAGACATCTTTTCCTGATTTCTCTGTTTCCTCTGGGATTTCATTGCTTTGGATATATCTGGCTGCAGCGGAGTCAGTGGCAAAACTTTGACTTCATTGGCATCAGGATTTCATCTTCCACTTCATGTTCTCTAAACCAGTTCAGGTGCAGCTACTTTAGAGAAGTTGCTGTAGTGAACAGTAGCCTGATGCTATGCTTCCCTTTGTCTTTTCTTGTGTTTATTTTCACTGGATGTATAAAACTATTTATTTATTGATTTTTTTAAAATTCATTCCTGCGTCAATACAGTACAGAGAGACTCTAATTCTGCCTGGGTTGGGATTCATGAGAATCCCCAGCTGTGTGTGGTTTAGAGTATGTGTCCGGACTGCAAAGTGAAGGGAAGTTTCTCTTATCTCTGTGGGATGGCCAAGGGCTTAATGAATTTTGGAAGCAGATCTTAATTATTACGTTTTGAAGATTGAAAATCAAGGCTTTCTCAACTTTTGCCACTTGCTTTCAGTCACCTACGTATATAAATATGGGACAAAATGACTTCATATCATCTTCAGTTTGCTTTCTCTGAACTGAGCTGTGTTTCCTCTTTTTCTCTACTACAAGCAAGTACTAGACTTTCTAAAGAAAATTCTAGAGTTAGTGTACTCTAAAAATGTGTATACACGTGTTGTTCAGGATGAGGTAGCACTGCAGTAGTGATGTGTTTATTTTAATTCTCTTACTTTCATAACTTTTCTAACATTGTTAGGTTTTTTATTTTATTTTTAATACTGCTTCTGAGACCTGAAATTATGTTTTTATGAAAGTTTCTAGTTGAAAGCCTTGAAGTTTTGTTTCTGAGTAGTAATAATCAGACCTCCTCATTATATGAAAAATTTGTTGTTTTTTTTTTCCCCCGACGCTTCACCCATTTAACTGCATTGACTTTCACCTCATATTATTCAGTGCTTTGGTACTGGAAGGATTCTGCATTCAGCAACGATTATTTTCCAAAATAATATCTTGGTAAACTTCATCCCCACCCCATCCATTCCCTTTTCCGGATCATTTATGAAAATATCAGGCTATCTATTCTGCTGTGCAAAAACCTATGGAAATCTGTTGACCTCCATTCACCATGAAAATGACCTCTTTTTTATCTTTTTAATTTTTTTTTTTTTTCTTTTAAATATTTATTCATTTGAGGGCTTTCTCATCCTCTGGCAGGCATGGCTCATTTAGACCTTCTGGTGAGGGTCACTGTGAAATGTTTTTTGAATACCAAATACTTTTTTAAAGTGGATGTGCCTTTCCCACAGCCTTCCTACCTCTCTTCCAAGATTGATTTCAGGAATGTAAGACATTTCAGTGGCCATGTGAGTTTTCATGGAGAGGGCATGTTCCTGCAGAACTAGTCCATACTCTCTGGTGTGTGAATTCTCCCTCCCTCCCAGTAGCCAAATTAAAAAAAAAAAAAAATTAAAATAATTACTAAGCATGCTATGTGCAATGTTCAGGATAGAAAAGGGATATAGAGTATGTTAATGCTCAAAGGGCTGTGGTGGCAGCGTTTATGACCCTGCATCTGCACAACTAGTCAAAGCCAGCTTTCCCTGAGGAATGTGGGGCGACTGATAAAGTGGTTGCTCCTGGGGAGAGGAGAGGGCTCTGTGAAGACCAAGCAGAGGGAACAGGAGAGGATAAAAGCTATCTAGAGAAGTGTAAGGAGAACTAAAATGTTTTTTGTTGTTAACTTCAGTAAACTTTTCCAGCAAACCCACAGGAAAAATCCATTAAAATATCCCGTAGCAACCAATAATCACTCGTGCCACACTCACTCGTCACCTCTCAATAAAACACTAATGCTCCCTTGAAGACATAGGTACCTTATTTTCAGAACAGTGATCATGTGTCAGGGCAGTCTTACCTCTGATAGGAAATGTCATGCTTTCTGCAAAGAAATAGCAGCAAAACAGCACGTCTCTGATGCTGTAAGCAGACAAAGCTGAAAGTTCTGCTCGACTGCAGTTCAGATAAAGCTGAGTAATGCCTTCTGTATCTTATGAGAATTAAATGCACATGCAAGGTTGTCTCTAGATACCACTTATTTTTACAATAAATGAGAAATTTGTTCTGAATGTTGAGACAGCCCCACTCTCTTTCATGTCTACACTCCGACTGTTTCCAACAAAATGCTTGGAGGAATTAAAATGGAAGGGAAGACACCCAGATGGACTAGAACAGGCTTGAGACGTTGACCCATGAAAACCTCATGAGGTTCAATCAGGCCTGTCCAGAGCATGATACAATACTCCAGGTGGGCTCTCACCAAAGCAACTTGGGCAATGTGGTTAGAGACCTTGGCAGCGAAGTCCAAGGTGAAAAAGTCATTCAGTATCTCAGCCTTCTCCATATCACTAGGGTGACCAAGTTTCCTGTTTCCTTCCAGAGAAGGCCCACATCTTCCATAGTCTTGCCTTTATCCCTGATGTATCTTTGATGTCCCTGGCCAGATCTAATTCCATCTAATTCTATCTTCTATGAAGACAGGGTGAGACAGTTGGGGTTGTTCAGCCTTCAGAACAGAAGGCTCCAGGGAGAACTTAGAGCCCCCTTCCAGTCCCTAAAGGGGCAGCAGAAGAGATGGGGAGGGACTCTGGATCAGGGAGGAGAGCCATAGGATGAAGGGGAACAGTTTTAAACTGAAAAAAGGGAGATTGAGATGAGATCTGAGGAAAAAATTCGTTGCTGTGAGGGTGGTGAGAGCCTGGCCCAGGTTTCCCANNTTTCCCAGAGAAGCTGTGGCTGCCCCATCCCTGGAGGTGTTCAAGGCCAGGCTGGATGGAGCTTGGAGCACCCTGGTCTGGTGGGAGGTGTCCCTGCCCAGGGCAGGGGGTTGGACTGTATGTTCTTTAGGGTCCCTTTCAACTCTAACTATCTATGATTCTATAAAAATATAGGTTTAACTCATTGCCATATAATGCTTAAAAAATTCTGGATTATCATGCTAGGTTAAAAGTCCAGATAAAAATATTGAAATCTATGCATTCTTAATCCTACATTTGGTGTAAGAACTGTATGCATCTATTAACAAATTCAAAACCTTATTTTTTTCAACATAAAGCAGCAGTTAAACATGAACTTTAATTTAGATAGGACTGAAACCATTTCTAGAAATCGTAAAGATTCGTAGAATGAAATGGCAAAGGCTACTGGAGAGCATGCAGCGACCTCTTCAAGTATGCATTAGGAGACCAACTTCTTCCTGGACCATTTGTTATAAGGAGCATTGTGCTTACAATAATTAGTATCCTGAACAACTCAGAGATGATTGGAGACACAGCTGTTGCTGTTTAAGGTATCAGGCACATCAATGGTAAGGCAGTAGGTATTGATTTGTGCAGTGACATCCTTCTAGCTATGTCATCTGAGTGAAAGAAGCCCCCAAATTAACCAATAATAAAGTGTTAGAAGTTGTAGTAGTTGCCTCTTGGGACTTGTTCCAGTTGAGGATAGATACCTCTCCTCTTCCCACAGCCATCAATCCTCCTTGAAGGATTACATTCAGGTCTGCAATGGTCAAAAACAAAATATGAAGTCCAAAAGGATAAAGTAGCGGATTGCTGAATTATATATGTGCTGAAATTTTCCTCACAGTACTCTGAAACTTGCTCTAGCTGTTAATATGGAATTTTTAAAATGTTATGAGATTTGAATAAATATTCCTCTTTAGGTATTTGAATACAGATGATTTAAATGTATAGTCCTATTTCCATCGAAATCAGATGTCAGAAATTGTTAGTTGTATCAACTTGATTTTCTTACTGTTCTGATTGTACAGTCCATTTTTGTCATGGGCCACTGGCTATATAGTACAGCAGCTGATGTATGCAATAAAGGGTAACAGGCCTGGACATTGTTGATGTTAGAGCAGGGAAAAGCAGTGACCATAAATACTTAATCCACATGAACATCACTAAGAGTGTCTGTATTTAAGTAATAATCGCGTGACATAAAATGTTAATCAAAGAACTCCAGCTCTAATTTGGACTTTAACTGTCCCATACTATGATGGAATTTCTATTTATTTAGTAATATAAAACCTGTTTGCAATCATACGTTCTGCAGTTCTTGAATTACCTTTTTCAATAGGTTATGTATTTCATAAAACACCACATAACTGGATTTGTTCTCTTACAATTTTTAAGCAAATGGGCAAAAAATACCTTTTGACACATCAACTAAGTTTTATACAAGAAAATATTAAATTAAATTTGAAAAAGTGGATTTATATGACTGCTTTTGAGATCAAGATACCATTACAGACCAAGTTGTAGTTTAAAAACTGAAAGCATCTTTTCGTCTATGAGTTATGTTACAACTGATATAGATTCATATTTCCAAAAACACATAATTGCAAATACGGCTGAGGTTAATAGAATATATTTACAAGTATCTATCATAATTAAAATAAATAAAGTTCTTTGCATTATTTATTTTCTATAAATATTTACTCTACAAAACAAAAGTTTAATTCCTTTTTTCTTTTTTTTTTTTTTCTTGGAGCTAGAGGAAAAAATAGTATCTGGGCCATGGCACTTGACATCAAGCACAAATAATTCTGATCCGGAGAAAGAGTTTGAAAAGATCTTCTATAGTTATTTTTAAAATCCAAAGATCTTACAACATGTAGAGGTATGTAATCTTATACTTGCATCTCACTCTGCTGCAGTCAAGGTAGTTTCTGAGTTCTCTCTTTTAGTTCTTAAGGATTTTGGAAAATGCAAGTGGTCCCTATTAACACAATATAACAATTTTAAAGAAATGCATCTGCCCAACATTATCATTTTTTGCTGACATAGTGCTCATTTATAAACGTCGGGAGAATACCGAAGGAGGCTTTCTTTACCTCTCATATTCTGTGCTTTTTATTTTTTTTAATAAACATTTAGAACAACTCTTTAAAGGCTGCTGTTGTAAAACTACTGTGAAGTCATAAAGAGATTTGGGGGTTTCAGATTTAGAATCTTATTGATATCTTCATTGTGTTAAGAGACTTTGAATATGAAGGTTATTTATACGCATTTTGTGTTCCCTTATAAGTAAATCTTGAAACTTGAGTCCTTTTCCAGTTTTTCTTATATACAGCAAGGATTTCATGCATCTATATCAAAGGAGAAATTCCTTCTATTGGATGAGAACTGAGATGAATGTTTATCCTACTGGGGTCTATTTTAGAAAAATAAATAGGATTTCAATCTGCCCAAGGTATTTTTAGCTTTGGGTTGGGGGAGGGGGGGAAGGCTTTTTAAAATGTTTTATTGTTGTCTTACATTGCATTGCATGACTCTTACACTAACTTTGTCATTAATAGCAAGTTATTTCTGTTGTACAATCCCAGTGTTTGACTCAGTGAATTTTAGCAGTACAGACAGAAAATCAGAAATTTTTATCTCAGATCAAGTTCTTCATGTTTTCAGAACCCTTTTCACTTTTTACAAGGTCCTTCCAATATTTTAATGCTCCTTAGGAGACAACAGAGCACATCAGCATCTGACTGATCCGGTCTAGTGAGGCATAGGCTGTGCTACATAGGTGTTAATATTGAAGCTGAGCGATAAAAAACTGAAATGTTTAACTTTTTTTCTGGCATCACTTTGCTCACTTTTTAGGTGCAGTTGGGGTTTTGTAATCAGAAAAAGAGGAGGAGCAGGTTGGGAATAAGCACGTGATGCTCCTAGGTTGAGTGAGGAGATGACTGAGATGGAAGAAGCTTTGCAGAAGTTTGCCTGGGATGCTGGTAGCTGCAACATAATCTAACCAAGGAGAAGCAGCTGAAGTAGTCTGCTAAGGGAGATGCACTTTGTGGCTTCTGGAAAACTGGAAACTGGGATGGAGTTACCTACTTGAGGGAAAAGAATGGCTGCTGTAGTCTTGGCCATCTTGCATAAAATAGAAAGAAACTGTTTAGGTAGAATGATTGCAATTAAAATGCTGAGAAATTTGAGCTTTTATCTTTTGAGTGATTTTTTTGGTGTGTAATTTTTTTTTCTTCATTTCTTGTAATGCTTTATTTATTTTTGTAATTAAGGGTTGTATTGTCTCTTTAACAAGCTGCAGACATCAAAATATAGTGCTAGTATTAGATTAAAACATTTCAAAAGTGCAAAATGCAGTTACAACCACACTTGATTCTTGCCTAATGGTTTGTTAAACATAGGAGGGAATCTGTCTTCAAGATGGTCATCTTGTAATAAGGCATGCATTTGATTTTATGCTGAATAAAAATTGCCCTGTGCTCTCTTCTTAAACTGGTTGCTGTCTCTTTTCTCTCCATGCCCTGTTGCATGCAGAAAGTGAAATCCACAGGCCTGTAGTGGATGAAGCTAATATTGTCTGTGTCTTTCACTGCTGGCTGTTACAAAAATCAATACAAAAAACTTATGAGCATTCTCAGTACCCAATTCAATAGAAAATATGTCCCATTTCTGCAGCTTTTGCAACATTGTTTGAGCTTCCAGGGCATGGAGGTCTGGACATACTTTTTATTGAATCAGACCTTCAGTAATGTCTTCATATATTTTTAAAGAAAAACTCAGAAGGTACACACTGAAATAAACAGTGAGAATCGTACAAGTCGATGGTTAGAAAGCTTGAATCAGGATGTGGAGACTGAAGTCAGTTTGGCTAGAAGCACTTTCTCCTGCAAAAAAATTTTTTTTCTAACATGAGGTCTGCCATATCTGGTTGTATCAACTTCAAAAAATACAAACATAGCGCCTTCAGCACTGCCTAATTTTAAAAATATATACCCACGGATAAACCAGCAAGAGATCTTAACTGTAATAAACATCATCATGGTTAAAAAGTTCTACACTGTTAACTCTACCAAAATGCGTTCCTCTTTGCTTCTCTTCCCTCCCCACTCTTTCTATTTAACTTAAATATTTAAAAATATGTTTTAACTTATTCTTATTTCCAAAAGTCTGATTTGCCTCAGTTCCCTAAGTATATGGAAGTGCCTGGGAGATATATTCAGTCTGAGAGAAAGCAGTTGGCTCAGGATAAACATAAGATGAAAGTGATGCTTCGAGGCAGAGATTGAAGGAAATTTCTGGAAGGCCAACCTCCCTGTCAGTGAAGACATCAAAATATTCAGCTGAAAATTGTCTTCTGCATCCTCATCTGCGTGGACTGAGGCAAAAATTTGTAACACTTCTAATGGTCGTGTGGGAATAATATAGACTTCAAAGATGTCCTCGTTGGCAAATAGGTGGAAATTGTTACTGGGTCCAGTAATAGCCAGGACTGATGTGCTGCAGTGATTTACTGACATAAGATCTGGTGACTATGATAAAAAACAAATGTAAATTCTTCTTGCCTTTGCAGTAGCTGAGCAGAAGAACTGAGGAAGTAGGCTGTGACTTCAGACAGGCTAAGAATCCTGCTTCTATCACCCCTCATTGTGGATATCCATTTTCCAGTTGTTTCCTTGGGTCATATTGCTGATGGAAAGCAAATTCAGCTTCAAGAACCAAAGCAATTCCCTTCCAGCCTAGAAAATTCTACAAGTCTATGATTCTGTCTTCAGAGTTCCCTTCCAATCTCAACAATTCTGTGATTCTTTCTACAGTTCCTGTGGAGGTTGAAACATTACTTATGCTAAAATTAATCAGATATTTAACAAATTTGAACAAAAAGTGTGCATGTCAACATGTCATGCTATCTCCTCTGTACCTTCTGGAAGTTGGATAAATGGGAATTATTTCATATTTTATATAAAATGCTGCATTGTGATTTCTTCACCTGTGGCTAATGAAGAAAGACAGGTTCCTTCCTAGGATAATTTTTTGAAATAATTTTGGTGTTCATCTGGAACTTATGAAGAAGTATACAAGCAGTTAACTTCATACAATATCAATAGTACATTATATATATATATACACACACACATATATGAATAGTTTTGCAGGTAAACTATTTGTCTCCAAAACCACACATCTAAACCTGCAAATTAACCTGCAAAGTAAAGGCAGTTAACAAATGTTAATCAGCATTAAGGGTTCTTCCAGTGAGGATAATAGAGACAGAACCTTCTGTGGAGGACCCGGTCATTCTTCACAAATGTGATTCTTTAGCTCCACAAACTGTTGATTTAGGTACAGTAGGAATCCCACAAATAGAAAAAATCTCTTTTAAAACTATTCTTGGGTTTTTTTTCTTGTTTCCACTACCGCCGATCAGTCTCCATTATTCTTTCTCAGGGCTATCATTTCCAGTGCTCTTCCTGTCCCTCTCTTCTGTTTTCTTTGCTTCTCTCAGACAGTTACTCACATCACAGCACCACAGAATTTTACATTCTCTCTGTCAATCCCCAGAAAATGTTTGCCAATGATCTAGGTGCCAGGATTCTGGGTGGTGGGTCTTCTTGTTTTGCCAAGGCTAAATAAAATGGAAGATAACTGCCTCATTTAAGTTGCTCATTACTGTCTGATGGGGAGTAACTAACTTGTAATAACATCACAAAACATGTGAATGGATACAAAATAAAAATATACTTATTCCTTAATCATATGTTTAGAATAGAATAGATTTCCAATGGACCAGATGAAGTGCTCTGTGCTAAATTTAGCTTTTTTGTTGTTGTTTGATGTTTGTTTTACAGTTATTCAACTATATTTTATGTGACTTTATTTCAGTCACGGGATTGTTCCCAAACTGATTGTGGGGATTATCATATTGTAAGTATAGGAAACTTGAGTTGTTTTGATTAGTTGCATATGCCACAGCCTTTGTTTCTGTTAACAGACTGGATGAACACAACTTGCAGAAACTTAGAATTCTTTTGGTTTCCAATGCTCTCCATAATTTTAAATGTTATATTCAAAAGCAAACATCATTAATACATTTGTGTAAATATTAAATTTTATTTTAAATTTTTACAATTAACTTCTGAAAAAAAAATTATTCACTATGGGCTTTAACAGAAATTGTTCATTAAGAAAGTGGTGACCTTTTTGGTAAACATATATTTTGATTTTCCTGTACTGACACAAATATTCTAGAAAATGGTTTTAATAATATTTCTGTTGTTGTTGTTATTATTATTATTAATTAATATTATTCATCCAGCAGTGTCTGCATAAGTGAAATATTACATCAGTTTACACAGATGTAATTCTGTAAAACAAATTTTAGTGGTCAAAAACCCAATAATTTTTCTAGAACAGGCAAATTAATAAAGGAGAAAATGAACTAGAAGTACTATCTGTGTGAATTATGTTATCTATTCTTTATGTACAAACTGTGTGAATGCCCTGTTTTCTATAATGTGTGATATTCAATATCTGGAATAGCAAATAAGTGAAAATCAACAGCTAAATAGCTGCACATTTACGAAGCTGTAAAACTACACTTCATTTTGCATTTTACATCTACATTATTTCATTCATTTATGAGAGCCTTATTGTGCATGTTACAGAATCACCTAAGTTGGAAGGGACCTTTTAAGATCATCTAGTCCAGCCAAAATGTTAATGTTGTGTACTGGACAGTTATTTCCCCCTTTTGATAATAGTACAAGACCCTTGCTAAAAGAAAAAGAAAACCAAAGAAGAAAATGAAATAATCATGGCAGACCAGAAGCTGGCCTGGCAGAGGTAATGTTTTATGAAACCACACTACAGTGTGTGACCTGGAAAATCAAATTTTGAGGTATGCCAGAGGAAGGAAGCATGAGCAAACTGACTCGTGTATCTCTGCCTTAGCAGTTCAGATGTCTGTTCCTGAGAGATTATTTTGTTTATAACTATTTTCTTTGCACCTTCTACAGCAAAATTCTGGTTTTCCTGTTGTCAGTGATCCTTCTATTTTTACATTTTCTGATCTGTTTTGAGTTGTCCCTTAGCATTGTGTCTTTCCACATGCAGTTCATGTAAAATTAACATGGCTGAGAAACCTCTAACATTAAAAATAACATGATGCACCAAAAGGTAGCAGCAAATTTCACGTAATCTCCTGCATTAAAACTTAATTTTTATCAAACAAAAGCTATATGTTTTTGAAAGAATAATTTTCAAGAACAGACTATGCAGTCAGGTTGCCTAATTGATTGGAGAATTTTTCATTTCAATTATGACCTTGAAGTCAGTGATGCCTGGAATGCCCCTCAGACCATGTCATGGGTGCTCTAGGTAAAGATCTATCGTTAGATCAATTACTAAAAGCAATGGAACATCTGATCCTACCCTTGAAATTAACCAGGAAAAGTAGGTCAGCACACCTTCAGCTGACACAATGAAGTATTATGCTCTCAATGACCCAGGAAGGAAAGCACTAATGATTGATGGGAAGAGATATTTAAATGAGAAAGTTGAAGCACACTAGAATTAAGCACGTCAGAATGATCAAGCAACTCTAGACAGCCAAGTGACTTCAGATAACGGTAATTTTGGCCAATCTTATGTGAGTTTATCCCCCCCCGAAACACCAGTCATATTTATCATGAAATGAAAAAGGATTTAGGCTTCAAAAATCTAACTCTCTTTCCAAATGGAAGCCATTTCTTTCCTTTTCGTTCATTGTTTTTTTAACAACACTATTTGGATTTCCTTAGTTGTCACAGTCGCTCTCTATGTGATAGAAAGGCTGTTGCCATCTCATCCATGCAGTTAAAACCTCCAAAAAAGATGGTGTCAGAAAGAATTCTTCAGGTTATCGCCGCCATGAGACTTAAGAAAACTGTTTTTTCAGTGTGCTTCAGAAGCATTTTTCTTAAGATAAAAAACAAATGGAAAAAATTAACAAAATACTTGTGGTAATATAAGAATATCAAAACGTTATGCAAGTATTTTTAAATTATTTTATGGTCAAGAGCTCAGCACCTCTTTAGAAAGGTGAAGGATGTTGGCAGGCCAAGAGATTTCTTTTTTGCCAAATATGAAAAGGAGACAAAACTTGCACTTGCCTTCTCTATGACAAGTGGCAGAAGTCATTCAAAGAGTCAGCAGCAGCACTTTGAGTACCAGGGATTTTAGGTAGTTATTGTACTTGTGAATTTGGGGCTTGCTTTCAATTGTTTTCAATTAAAGTGACAGAGCTTCTGTATTCAGCAATTAAAGGCACATCCGCCTCAGGATGTTTATCATTTAAAACAGGAAGTTTGCTGTATCAACTATTTCTTGGAGCACTAGAAAGAGAATTTACAATGCGTTGTTTTTCTAAATAATTCTAAATTGAGGGAAACATCGCTTAATTCCCTGAAGATTTGAAATGCGTATATAAGAAATATGAAACACCTGTACAGAAGATTAAACTGAACATCCCAGAGCTTGAATGAAGATGGAAGCTGAATGTACCTTTTATTTGGGGGGAGGGAGGAAGGTGGGGAGGAGTGGGTGATAGTGGTGAAAATGTGTAACTTTGATGCTAATCCTTACAAAAATCTGCTCACGTTTACATTGCTGCAGCAACTGGAGTGAACTGCAGGGTCCGGGGCATAAGAGATGAGACTACTTCAATGGACTTCAATATTTAGTGCATTTTTTTGTTTATTCTTTAAGTAGTATCTATGGGGAAATGTATAGTTTGGGGCAACAAATTGGCTGGATGTCAAGCCCTACTAAATGCAACCTCAAGAATAAATTTTCACACACTCTGATTTGGATTCTGCCAGGTATAATTCAAGACTCTTGTATCGGTTTATTTCCACCACTTTGCTGCTTCTCCTTAGTTCCTTGGCCCTTAATAAGGCAAAGGGAGTGTTAGCGGGCTTAGTTTCTCTTTCCAGAAAAGCTGTCGGAACTGTTGGAAAATAATCCCAATTCATAAATTCTGAAATCTCTCATGAAAATATTTTTTCATATCTGGTGTATTATGATTTCATTTTTCTCTTTACTAGATTTCTAGGCTGACTTGCTTTCATTTTTCTTATGTCCTGATTAAAACTAGCAAAACTTATGCTATCTGAGTGAAAATAAACAATAAAAAACCCCAATGGTGTTGCATGTGGGTAAACATCCTTGGTGGTCACCCAGTTGTTTTCCATTGGCCACATGGAACTCGTTGCTCTATTTGAACAGCACCCTGTGAAACCAGCTGTTCTTTTTCAGGCTTAAAATATCCAGTGCCAGCTTAGTCATTTCTACCTTGAAATAAAACACCTGAGAGTAATGAAGGCAACGACTCTGCCTGTCCTCTTGGCTCACCACTGAGGTAAGCAGGAATATCCATAAATTAAACCAGATTGAAGCCTCTCACCTAAAAGGAAATGTGCCCATTTAAGGTATGAAAAGCTCTTTGCTTTCATGGTTGGGATCTTCTTAAAAAGTACAAGGTGCTATTGTTGCAAGATAAGTATTTAGGCAACTGCAGTCTGTAATAGTATTAATCAGTGGGAGAAACAGACATCAAAACCTTAACTTGCAAACAGAGCTTTAAAATAGTTTGCAGAAAGAGCATCTTCCTGAAGTAGGTATATTTAGAGATTAATAAAGAATTATTTATTTTATTATTAGATTATTTATTTTCTTACTTTTTTTTTGTTTTTTTTTTTTTTTTTTTAAGAAACTTCAAAATACATAGCTCTAGTGGAATTCTTACGTTCAGATTATTGACCTGAATGCTTTGTGGAACACTTTCATTATGCAAGAGACATAATACAACAAAAATATCACCTGGAACTTATAATTTGGTTTGTGGTTTTTCAGGTAGCTCTTAAGACCATCGCCAAAATAGTGCACGAATCAGGTAGTAATTAGGAATGGTGTGCATGGAGTCCTGATTAATTTCAGGCAATGATTTCTCGGTACACTGGAGATATAGCAGAGTTTTCAGTATAATTAGACTTTGAATGCCAAGGTTGTGATCAATAAGAATTAAAAGACCATTTGTAGCAGCTATATTTATACAATTTATGCAATCAGTTTTTTTCTTTTCTTTAAATATGCCAAAGCCTAAGGCGTAAAAATTGTCAGGATTCTATGCAAGCACCATCATAAACCCTACTTTTCATCTTGCTTTATATAATAGTTTCAGAATGTAAAATAAAATATTTTTGTATTTATTTTGTTGTATTTAGTTTGGCAGGTGTCAATTTAATTAATAATCAAGCAAATGACATTCTAGATTTGCTTTGGATAGCAGTTCAATGCATTCTATTGATTTTGTATTATTGGACTAGATGTTGTTATCATTATTACTTGTGCCATGCTTCAGGCAGGATTTGAATTAACCAGTAGTATTTCAGTATAGGGAGTTTTTGTCTTTCTGCATGGAAATTGCATTATAGCTCAGAAATAAACTATTTTACATATCCTGTTGGGGTGGTTTTGTAGTTTTTTAAAAAACATCATGTAATAGAATTATTCAAAATGAAATTCTTCCAAATTTATATACTGGGAGGTTTAGGGGTTTGGGGTTTTTGTTTTTTGGGTTTTTTTTGGTTTGTTTGTTTGTTTTTTGTTTTTTTTCCTTAAAGCACTACTACATTTTGTTCAGAATATAACAGTAATGTAATGTTAGCTAGTACTTTAACATGAGTTTAGGTGTTTGTTCATGTGTAGTAACCTTTTTCTACAGTGAAAGGAACACAATGTTCACAGTCAGGTCAGTAACAGGAACGTATCCTCCATCTGGGAGCCATGGGAACTGCTCTGGGAGGAAACCAGTCTCATCATGGACACAGGTGACAATGGAGGAATTCTTAAGTATGTTCAAAACCTCTATAACTCCAAGAAATTGGACACCTCATACTACATTTTACTTGTCTGTAGTTCCCTCGGGAGAGAGTCTTTTCTTGCAGAAGTGACATAATATGAGAATAGTGTAGGCTTCTCTCTGCTTTCTATCCTAGCAGTGTTCATTTCTGTTGAAACTAGCACCTCTTAGGAATTTGGAAAGTTTTGTAAGGAGTACAGCTTCCTTAAAACTCCTTAACTACCTGTCAAAATGAGAGGCCACAGATAGATACTCAGATCTGAATGGTCTGCTGTTCCATGATCTTATGACTAATGAAGACTGTAAAGTCTATTGTGAGGATGGAAGTGGCAAAACAGCTACACCTGTTTGCAACGGGGTTCAGGTTAGACTTGGCTCTTTCAAACATTTACAAGGGCTTTAAAAACAGATAGAGACTCAAGGTTAAAGCTAGAATTTTTCAAAGAGTTATAGAATGGTTAAGGTTGGAGGCGTCTCTGGCAGTCACAGAATCATAGAATGGTTTGGGTTGGAAGGGACCTTAAAGATCATCCAGTTCCAACCCCCTGCCCTGGGCAGGGACACCTCCCACCAGACCAGGTTGCTCCAAGCCCCATCCACTCTGGCCTTGAACCCCTCCAGGGATGGGGCAGCCACAGCTCCTCTGGGCAACCTGGGCCAGTGCCTCACCACCCTCACAGCAAAGTTCTTTCTAGTATGTAATCTGAATCTGCCCTCTTTCAGTTTAAAACTGTTCATCCTCATCCTGTGACTCCCTTCCTTGATCAAGAGTCCCTCCCCATCTCTCCTGGAGTCCCTTTAGGGACTGGAAGGGGCTCTAAAGATCTCCCCAGAGCCTTCTTTCCTCCAGGCAAAATACTCTCAACTCTCTCAGTGTGTCTCCACAGCAGAGGTCCTCCAGCCCTCTGAGCATCTTCATGGTCCTCCTTTGCACCCCTTCCATGTCATTTCTGTGCTGAGGACTCCAGAGCTGGACACATTGTTCCAGGTGGTGTCTCACCAGAGCAGAGCAGAGGGGCAGAATCACCTCCCTCGCTCTGCTGGCCATTTTGTCCAATGCCCTGCTCAAGCAGTGTCCCCTATTGCACTACTCAAGAAGTCTTAGTTAAATTTTTGAGAGACAGAAAAAGCCTAGGTTAAAAAATTGCTGCTTTCTAATCTGCCCAGGATCCGCAAAAAAAATGAGAAATTGTGGAAGGAAAAGGACTTTCCTTTATCTATCTCCCTGTTGTGGAAAAAAATGAGAGGGTGTTCTCTCGACAGGTGTCCATGCAGATCTTGTATGCAATGTGAAAACATGGTTAAATTAAAGGAAACCATTCTAAATGCAAGTGCAAAGAGGTACTAATATAGAAGGACCTGCTCTTAAAAATGGAGTAAAGTATGTTATAAAAGTAATAACATGTAGTCACTTTTGAGGACTTTTTCCAAACTTTGCTTCATTTGAATTTCACATATTTGACATCTTCTTTTGACAATTCATCTGATTATATCAATATGTCACATTATGCAATAATAATGAAACATGATGTACTTCAGTATAATTAGTCATCCTGATGGCATGTCAGATCCAACATATTCCAAATCAAAGTTCCTTAAAACATGGTGATTAAAACCTGTATTTTAAACAGCTTCCCCTGCTCAGATTATTTGTATTTCCTATCACTATTCCTTCTGATAAATTAAACTGGGTCTTTTACAACCTGCCTCTCTTGAGCCAGAGAGTTTTCACTTTAAGTCAATACACAAGAGAAAACAGAGATGTGAAAAACCTCAGGGGTAAAATGGAGAAAAACACATCCTTGTTTTAACCTTTGACCAGTTCTGAAAATGCACATCTAGAAGCTTAAAGTAAACTCCATTCCAGTAGCAGTAATGTTCCTATAGGTCTATTTCTAATCAGGATGTTTTACCCTGAAAAGCTGAGGCCATGAAAAGGAACTTGGAGACATTTCATGAGTGAATCTTCTAGAGGGAATTGTAAACTACTGATGGGATAGACTTTGGGCAAAAAATCTCATTATTGAGTCATGTCAAGGATTCTTGGAATAAAGTTTAATTTTCTCTCATTCCAAGAAGCTAGAGCTAAAGACAAAACAAATATTTCTGCTGCTGTATAGTAAGAAAAAGCAATAAATAAAGTTGTTTTAAGAAAGAAGATGTATTCTCTTTTTAGTTTTCTTACCTGAAGAAAAATTCTTTAACCTTTTATGAAGATTTTCTTGCCAGGCTGGAATATTTAGATATCAATTTAGAAAAAGTATTATTTGATACTACTTTCTGCTTCCTTTTATTAAGGGGCATGTATTAGGGCATTTCTCCTTCACATGCCACTATTGCTAAAAAAGACAGAAGACATGTACTATTTACAGGAGGTGATAAATTTCCTCAGCTTCAGGATTTCTGTTGGAGTCCTGACGGTTTGTTCAGTTTGATGATTAGTCTTTATGCTGAAGAACTTAAGAGGGCCCCTGTTTGATGTCAGTGTCTTCCCTTGCTTCTTTGAGAAGGAATTTGTGACCCAGTTGCAGAAATGTTTGGTAGAGGTAAAGAAGGTTCTTGAAGGGCTACGTCCCTTATTAGCTGCTTTTCCACCACTGAACATTGCTACCCTTAATCCTAATGGAAGTTATAGACACACCTTAGCACACAAGCCGGTCACAGATGGGTGGATTCTAGGCTCCTCAGAAAATGATAAAGCAGCAAAACCACAGCATTAACCAAAATAGGTGCTGATGATCATTATAGGTCCGGGCAGTGGGTAGGAAGGGCAGGAATCCCAGTAACTTCTGTGCTTTGTCCCCTTCCTCTTCTCCAGATGGTCCATCTTTTCCTGAGACGCTGCTTTGCAGTGAGAGGAACTTCCTTCCCACTGCCCGACCTCCACTAAATATTAATTCAGAACTGAATAAAAAATAAAACACCCAGCCTGTGAACTCTCTAATTTGAAATCCTGCTGTACGTGTGCAGGAAGGGGGAAGGCAAAGGAAAGTATAGAGGAGGACGATGAATGCTGAATGCGAGATTTATTTTTTTTTTGAAATATATTTTTCCGTGCGTGTGCGGGAATTCATTGAAATGCAAGCTGACAGACAGTGCTGAAATTCCTGCTGTAGGGGGTCATTTTATTGTATAGGTTATGAGCATAAATGAGGTAACCCATACAGAAGCTTCACTTTCCCCTATATATGTGAATAAACCCGGTAGCTATCATCTTTACCCCAAAATTGTGTGCATAATTAGTTAAAATCCAAGCCCTTTCAGAATAGTAAACCATCTACAAACCTTCAAGAGATAAGAATGCATTTTATTTTATTTTTTTAGCAAACCAGTGTGTTGTTGAATAGAACTGCTAGCAGAAATAAAGCATATATTTCATTATTATCCATTGTATAAGTGACAATATTCCTGTCCAATTTTATTATATAAAAAAATAACCCTGAAAAAAAACCCATATGACACATATTAAAGTGAGATGTAATTTCCTTATGTTTTGCCACAATGATCAAATAATATTTGTTACAGATATTCATAAAATATATCTGCAAAAGCTATTAGAGGTGTGAATAATTGTAACTCTTCTGAAAGCAATGCAGTGTTTGATTTCTTTGTTTCTTCTGTATTTCCTAGTATGTTAACTGTACAAATAATTTGTTACTGAAACTTTGTGACAGATCTTTTCTTCTTTGATTACAGCTGGGCATCCAAGATATCTTTTCCTTTTCATGATATTGTTCAAGTTCTGATTTTTGTGGGGGGCATAAGCATGTTCTCTGATTCATTTTTTTAATATTATATTTTTACATGGCCATACTTGCTAGCCAACAGCCATATTTCAGTTTATCACCCGACTTCCTTCCAAATGGAAGCACTTTATAAAACAAGTGAAATCACAATACCCAATCATTCAGAAATATTGGGCTACTTCAAATTTTTATAAGGTCTTAAATTTTGAGGTGATCAGGGTTCTGAGCTTGCATTGCAGAGAATAATTTAAAATTATTGGAGCACTTCACATATTTTTAAAACCACTTCAGGCGGGAAATGATGGGGTTCTAGAAATATGTGGCATATGAGAGTGTAAAATTATCAGAGAGCTTAAGTGCTTCATTGTGAAAGTGATCAAAGTTCCTTGTGTGCACATTGGAAAGCAATTGAAAATTACTGGAGTGCTTCAAGTGGTTCATGTTTTTAGAGGAGTTTTAGTCTCTCCTGTTCAAATACTCTTTAAAATTGTGAATGTCTCCAATATTTTCAAATGCTGAGAATGCAGCAGTTATCCTGCTTTGCCTTATTTTTGGTTGTTTGGGGTTTTTAGATCCAAATATTTGTCTTTCAGAGGTCCCAAGGTTAAATAAATCTTGAAATCCTTTAGTTTCAGAGACATAAAGCTTTCATAAATTTAATTGTACTATTGCTTCTGCAGAAAACAGTTTAAGAAATAATTTTAATTATATTGGTATTGAAGGCTGAGATCTGAATTCATGCTATATCTTTCAATAGTTATAGAGTACTTTCCATAAGTAGCTTATTTAATTTAAATTTCATGAGGTATGTTCTTTTTGGTTTAGATTTTAACTTATTTTAAATTATTTAATATTACTTCTAATTTTATCATGTGGGTTTTTTTTAAATTACATTTAAAATATTGGGGTTTTTCTTCCTCCTTTTGTGTGCCCTTCCTTCTCCTCCACTCCTTGCTGTCTTCAATACATGTGGAGCACAAAGCACTGGTATATCATAATTCATTCTCTCACAGCTCATTCTCAGCACTATGTTTTGGTAGCACTCACAGTGGGTAGAATTTTGAGCTGGATTTATCATCCACACAAGAGAATCATAATAGTTCTATATTTTAAGAAGGGAAGGGAAAAAACCCTATAAAGTGCATCATTCAGCAATGCATTGTTTCTGTATGTTGAATTTATGACTGTAAGAAGGAAATCACTTGTGTTATACAGGTATTCTATTGTGTGCATTTAAAAATTTAATTCAGTCCCTACTGCACTATTTGTTTTACTTAACTGTTTTCATGAACTTTGCTTATTTCAGGTCTATATTTCCTTCCCTTATCTCTTTTATGAACAGTTCCCTTCAACTATTTGCCTCTTTCAAAAGTATAAAGATAAGACCCCCTGCTTTTCATTACTGTTATTTTATTTTAGATCTAACTAGAGTTGCATATCAAATTGTTAAACCCAAATATCATATGTGTTTGTCTTTATCTCAGAGTTGTACATAGGAACTGTATTAGTAATAAGTATTATTTTATGAAAAAGAAGTGTTTTAGATAGGCTTTTAAAATATTTATGTAACAGGATGAAATTTTCTATAACTGGAATAATGTAATCATAGACTTAAGAAGAAGCAACTAGAAAATACTTGCAATCAAAATTTCAGTATTTTGAAGATCAAAATGGATATATTACTTTGTTTAACATAACATTGCATTTATTTTCACATTATTGTTTTTACTTCTAAGATACCTAGAACAGAATAATTCCTAGAAACTGATGGTACCTGCTGATTTGAATTGGCTGTTTAGAAAGTTTATTTATAGTGTTTGTTATTGTTCCTTGGTGAGAATTTTAAATTATGAGCTGCCAAAAAAGTGCTTACAATGTAAGAAAGGTTTGGAATTAAAAAAGTATCATCTTGTATATGTTCTATGCTTGCTGTCATGAGTAGTGCCCTCCAACCTTTGTATGACCCATGGAAAATTAAAATAAATGCTTTTTATCTTAGAAAATCACGTTATTATTGGTTACAGATATATCCATATCAATAGCTACTATTAAAACAATATTTTTGCAATTTTGGAAAATGAAATGGCTATTACAGTTACAATTGTTGGGATAAAGAAGACAGATAACTCTAAAGATTGAAAAGACTGAAATCTGTAAACATTAATATAGAAATTGTTTACAGTGTTAACATTTATCAGAGACAGAATTTTCTGTGTGGTACAATAAATCACGTCTTATTGTGCAAGTGCCTGGCCTCTATTTTTCAACTCAGTATTTTCAAGTACTAAACATGATCATGAGGGAAAAGATGTTTGTACCTGTAGCTCATTTTAATCAAATCGATTTAAAAACAACAACAAAAAAAACCAAACCAAAAAACAAAGCCTTATACAGACAAAATAACTCTTCCCTCACATTACTCTCCCATGTTTTGGTGAGAGCAGGGAAGAATGTCCCAAGTTTTGGGAGAGATTTTCCAGGGAAATATTAAAAATATTTAAAAAGGGATGCAGATATTGTACCCTTCAACTGTACTGCTGTTGTCTTCTCAGAGCAGATATATATCAATAAGAAAAGCTGATACATGAAGGAAACAAATATTTGGATGTGTTTGTTAGCAGAGGTCAAAGGAATGAGAGTGGCCACTGAATTGGTTCAAAGTGGCTACCAAATTAACATGGAAGAAAGTCACTGGTGCTCAGAACTCACTAAATTCTCATTCTAGAAGCTGGATGACAGTTTTGCATTCCTCCCCTTTTTTATTTCTTTGTTTTTTAAAACTCTACGTTAGGATTTACTGCTGGGTATCTTCAAAGTAAGGTTACTTCTCAAGGTAGACTTTTGATCTCAGTGAGGATGGACACTTTCAGGCAGTGCTTACCAGCAAAGTGAATAGTGCATAATCGGTGCCTAAGGCTGTTCCTCAGAACTCACTAATAACTTTAGATGTCTCATAAATTTGCTGTTGAAAACAGTCTCTGTTTCTCATACATGGGCGTGTATTTCTTTAATTTTCAGATACATGCCAAAGTGTTCAGATAGTGTGACCTAATTATTTGTGGAGCTTGTGCCCTCCTTCTGTTATATTTGGTAAATTTTAGAACTTCTTGGAGGGTCTGAAAGAACATTTCTAGGAAAAAAACCCTAAAACAACAACAAAAAACCCCCACCAAAAACCCCACCCTATTTAATAAATACAGTCTACATGACCTGCTTTTTTGGAAAAGCACATATGCTTACCATGGCTGCCATGTAAATTGGTTTATGAGCAAGTTTGTGTACAAATACTCATAAATTCTTCTCGTGGTGTTCCATATGCATGTTGAGGTTTTCTGTATTATATTTTGGATTTTGTTGTTACTTTCTTATTTTTAATGAAAAATTGGTCGCAGGCCCAATCTAACTCTTTTTCCCTGTATCCCTATATCATGGTTATTCCTCCATATCGTACCGGAGGGATCTGAGTGAGGGTCTTGACTATTTTAGGACTTCAGCCAGAGGATGATGAACAGTTCTGTACAGAGAAAGGGAAGAAAAAGACCCCTTGCCAATATTTGCTGAAAATATTGTTTCCTTTACTTTCTGTTGTAAATTAAAATAATTTACCATCTGAGCATTATTGTGAAAGAAACAAGGAGTGAGAAATCACAGTGGCCATTACAAAGGGATCTTATGAAAAAGTTAGAGGATTCAGAAACGTTGATAGTTTTCCCATAGTTTGCTGAATTCTTAAAATATTTATTGATTTCATCGCTAATCACAGATGCCTTCTACAGTCCAGCACGTATAGGCAGTATTTTGTTGACATTACACCTGTGAAACAGTAAGAGAACTCTCACAAACCACAATAGTTTGGATATATATTTCCTATTGTGTTTAATTTTGGATACGGAAGTTAGACCCGAGTGCTTTTTTCCCCCACAAATAAACTAATGCTTTTCTTTATTTCTGCACATAATGTACCAGGGAGCAGGTGCATTTCCTCAAATATATTACTATATGCAGCTTCCAAAAGGCTATTTACTGAAAATGTCTTACTTCGTATTTGGAATCATGGCTGGTTGTGATTGCTCAGAGAGCAGCATTTCTGACTCCCTGAAGAGAGAAAAATTCATAAGAATTCTTGAAATCTTGATTTTCTCTGAGAAACTAATAGCAGTAAGTTTTTAACATTGTGAATTTTAGAGAGACTGCATATTCAAATGGTCGAGATTTTTCATAATTATAATATAAAATTCCCTACAGAAGGGAAAGGAAACATGTTAATCAAGGTAGCGCTATAATAAACTTTTGGTAAAAACTAGAGAAGATCTGTAGCTTCTGAAAATTATATTGGCTGGTCAGTATGGTAGTAACACACTTAAGTAACACACTTAAGTTCTTTGTGTGCCTAGTGGGTAAAATACTGTAAAGGTGGAACTTTGTAGCATAAACCTTACTTAGAAGTATTCAAAGCTGCAGTAGCTCTGTTTCAATATTCTAAACTGTCTATAAATTTTAGTTCTATTACCTTAATTGTGATTACTTTAATTCTCATATATTTTCCAGAACATAGTAATTTTTATTGCCTAGTCAAGGCAGTGTTGTAGGAACTCAAAAAAAGCTCTCCCATGAAATTTATATATTAGTAATTTTTTTTTTTTTTAATCCCAAAGCTTCATGTTGAAAACATCATAGAAAAGGCCCTTTAGAACTGGCAGCAAATGTCAAAATCCTGGACATTAAGAAAATGCTCCAGAACAATATTTATAAACACATTTGAATTAATCAATACATGTTTCTAGTAATATAGATAGGATTAATATTGTGTTGTATTTTAATTACACTTCATATTTATTTAAATTAATAAGAGATTTTAACTAAAACAAGACTTTTTCACGTTTTGGTGGCAAAAAAATAATCTATTTTATCGGTGTTTGTTATCTAAGAAAATGCAACTCAAATAGTGCACATTTCTGCATGTTAATGTACCTAAAAAAAAAAAATTAAGAATTTAAGAATAATTCTTATTAATTAAGAATGTCTTAAAAACAGTCCCTACTTGAGGAAGGTTGTCACTGGGAGATTACTTAAAGGATGAACCATTTATCTGCTTAAAGACTGAGTGTGTGTACTGCAAATATTAGTTCAATAACAAATGCTACTAATTTTAGTCTTTATGAATGTATTTAAAAAGTGGTCTGGAAACAGAAAGGTTGTGTTGGTTTGTGGTTTTTTCCTAAGCACTTGGAGAATAGCTATTATTCTTATTGCACAAGAAATGAGATTGGCCTCTTCCAGAGAATACTATGTATAATTTTAATTATCAGAGCAGAAAAAATATTAGCCTGTTAAATTAAATAAAACTTATAGAACTGAGTGCTTTTCATGTGAGTTTTTTGTTTTGGTGGTGTTGATGTTGAGTTTTGGTTTTGAGTTGGGTTTGGGTTTTTTGGTGGTGTTTGGTTTGGTTTTTTTCTTTCCGAATGTAAGGAATGTAAGAGAGTTCATTCTTTCCTAAGCTTTTGGTACACCTTATAGGATGTTTGGATTGTAACAAAGAAGAGCTAAAAGGCAGTTTTTAATGCTCTTGCAATATATTTCTACCATGGTACTCTACTTACGGAATTCAGATTTATGTAGTGAGTGTCTGTCAATTATTTCCCTACATCCCTTAGCACAACCCAACAAAGCTAGTGCTGGATCTTCTACTGGGAGCTTCATTTGAAGGAGAAGGCCAGAGAAACATGACTTTTTTATCAATATATCAGAGTTAATCCTTTTGATTAGATGGGTCATTAAGGCTAGTTCTTCCTTTTGTGTTCCTCTTTGCAAAGCATGTCATGGTAAATAGTACAGCTGTGGGGAAGATCAGGCCACTGTTTTGTGTTTAACAAGAATTTGGAAGAGTTGTTTCAGTGTTTGCCTGAAATGTCAGTCTCATTGCAGTCTGGAAATCACTTACAGCTGCTAAATCATTTCTCACCTACTTTTACTGTATGTTCTGCCTTCATCCTCCCCTGTCTGGCATCTCCAGGGCTAGCCGCAGGACACCTCTCAGGCTGAACCCGCAGGAAACCATCCCTTCACCTCTCCTTCATTCGGCCTTGTTTTCAGAAGACTTTTTCGTCTCACAGCAGGCAATGGCTACTTAGATGAGGGCTCTGAGGACTTTGAAATCAAATCTGTTTTAATAACGTATTAATAGCCTGCTCTGGGTGATCCTGCTCTGGCAGGGTGTTGGAGTAGATGATCTCAGAAGGTTCCTTCCAACCCCTACCATTCTGTGAATTTGTGATTCTGTATGAGTAGATGAAGACCTACACCAACTAGTATCACTTTCCAAAAATATCTGGTTTTATGATCCACAGATTTTTGTAGTGTAATTGTCCTTTATGCAAGACTGCAGTGATAACCCCGTCAGGAGTGTTTGAAGCTGAAGCAGTTTTAAGAAGGACAGGAGCTTTTATCCACCCACTCAGTTGTGTCAACAGAAGTGAGATACGTTGTTGAGAAGTGCATGAAAAGCATTATTTGTTCTATTTCTTTATTTTTCCCTGTTTGGCTGTTAGCTTAGCACAGACAGGGTGCTAAGCACAGGTCCAGCACAGGTTCTGTGCACGTTGTGAGTGACCCACCACAGTGGTGGGAACACGCTCCATGGTTATTTTCCTGTAATCACTTCAGTAATTAAGAAAAGCAACACTTTATTATCCGTTCAGCCCTTGATGGTTTTTCTAGTCCCTATGAATGGATAGCAGGGGTTTACAGTCCTGCTCCGGGAGAGACGTTACTCACCTCATAAATCAGCCAACTGGGAGGAAACCCATCGGCGTTGGTACCGAAGTGAGCAGTGTGAAGAATGTTTTCCCAGTGCTGAAGGCAGGGGAGATTTATTGCTGGCAGGAATGTCTGATGCCTCTTGGCCAAACGCCCTCCTGAAAGCCCACTGTTTAAAGGACTTTCCTTCAGAGCAGGTCATTTTGACCTTGTTATTTCCAGGCTGGTTTGTGAGGTCTGCTTTCTGCTTCTCAGCCAGCTCAGAGGAAACACCAACACCTGGGGTCTGGAGGTGCCAGGTCCTGCCTCTTGCTTGCACCTGAGGAACGGCGGGTTAGATGTCACCTCCCTGGTTGCTGAGGAGAAGCAATGGGGTCAGGTTGGCAGGGGTCAGGTTGGCAGCTGTCGCTTTCAAAACGGCAGATTTCAAGCTTAACCTTAAAAAAGGAGTCTCTGGGGATTTGTATCTGCTCTTCAAAGCCTATGGAATGTCATTTTGAGCTTCCTAAAGATGATCCCCCCCCTCCGCCTGGCCCAGAAGCCAGTACCTCCAGTATGAAGTACTGCAGGGCTTCACCAGTCAGAATCCCCGCTTATTTATTTCTAACTTGTCTATTTACTAACAAGTGGCTTCTTAGCTCTATTTGAAAAGAAAATTGACTTCTCTCGCTCTTTGTCATTGCCTTGTTAACAAGGAGGAGGAAAAGCTGCCTAATCTCGACATTATAAGAGTTGTTAGAATTGATCCCAAGTGAACTCTGGAGAGCAGAAAGTCAGATCACCTCTTCGTTTTGTTCCGGGGGCTTATGGAAAGGGAATGACAGCCTTCAAGGGACCTATTTCCCACCAGCTGAAAGGCTGCATTAAGCGACTGTGTTTAGTGAAGGGTAAAGAGGGTACCGGTGGGACCGAGTGCATGCACCACCAGAGCAGGCACAGGGCTGGGAACAGAGGAGGCAGATGTCTGCCATGGAGAGCTCTCCAAAGAGGCCATGGGGCCCTTCCTGTGTGGATTAATTCAGCGCTTCCAACTGGATCCTCTGAGGCATCCTCTGGGGTGCTGGTAGGGAAGAAACGCTATGGGCTGCATCTTCCAGCCATTCCTTTCCAGCCAGGTAGAGGAGGTGCTGCTCGTTCACCTTGCTTGCTCAGCACAGGAGGTGTTGGGAAAGGGAGATTTACGATGAAGCAATTATTTTGCATTAGAACTAAGTGAAAAACTTTTGGCACACCGTTTTTTGTGTGAGTAATTAGCATTGTTTCATTGCCATTAGTGAAAATATGGCTATTAAAAATATTTCTTCCATCATCTGCATATTTATCACTGCCACGGGGAAAGATTTTATTGATTTCTGAGTTATTTTTTCCCTTTCTGAGATTTTTCCCATATATATATATAAAAAAAAAAACCCAACAACATAACTTTGTGTGGACCCCTTCCATGTGAGTGGGTGCAGGGTTTCCATGCCAATGGGAATTCAGTGTGCAGGGTTAGAGGACCTGGTAATACAATAAGATGCAAAACAATAATATCAGACTTTTCATGGATCCAAAGAGGACTGCAGAAGGGCTATTTTGGGTCATTGCTATAGGTCAAACAAAAAACAAACAAAAAAAAGGAAACTCCTATATTTGTTCCAGAGCAAAATGTAATATATTTGTTTCAACACAGTAGTTTCAGAGTGCAGTCTCACTGGGCAGAGAAATTTCTTCCAGGACTGGGAAATCTGATCTCATATACTTGGACTCACAGAAAATTAAAAAAGGTAAGTGTCTCCTATGGGGTTAGTACCCTGCTGAGATGTGCCACCACTGAACCTCATGCCCTGCCTTGTTTACCTGCATACTTGCAATTCCAGGTGGACCCAGAGGGAAGGAGCCTGCCTGTGAGGAGATGCGCTGTGACTCCCAGGAGTCCCAGCAGCCTGAATGAACTTTACTTCTTAAGCCAGGCAAGGAAAAACTACCTTTTTTTTCCTCAGTGCCTGAAACTCAAAGGGCAATCAGAAACTCGTGCTGCTGGTATTTTGCCTTTACCAAGCAATATGTTAGTCAAGTTTGGCTCTTCAGCGGTATTCCCAGCCATGCAGGGAGAGATTTTCTGGGAGAGGGCCACAAGGCATGCACTCTTTCCCCCTTGCTCTTAGGACTATACCAAGCAGACTGTGGGATAGTGTTCTCTGCCCTGGGGAGGTCACATCTGGAGTCCTATGTCCAGTTCTGGGCCCCACAGTTCCAGAAGGACAGGGAACTACTAAGAGACAGTCCAGTGGAGGCTACAAAGATGATCAAAGGACTGGAGAACCTCTCTGATGAGGAAAGGCTGAGAGACCTGGGGTGGTTCAGCCTGGAGAAGAGGAGACTGAGAGGGGACCTCATCAATACTTATAAATATCAAAAGGGTGTAAAAAAGATGGGGTTAGGCTCTTCTAAGTGGTGCCCGGTGACTGGACAAGGGGCAATGGGCACACACTGGAACACAGGAAGTTCTGTCTGAACATACCAAAGAAATTCTTTCCTGTGAGGGTGGCAAAGCCCTGGAAGAGGCTGCCCAGAGAGGTGGCAGAGTCTCCTTCTCTGGAGATATTCAAACCTGGACACGTTCTTGTGCAACCTGCTCTGGATGACCCTGCTCTGGCAGGGGGTTAGACTAGATGATCTCCAGAGGGCCCTGCCAACCTCTACTACTCTGTAATTCTGTGACTTTTCTAAAGGAACTAGATGTTTGGACTTGATGATCTGAAAGGTCCCTTCCAACTCAGGCAGTTCTGTGATTCTATGAACAGGTGATGGGGATGCACAAAGAGAACAGTACTGGAAGCCAAGCCAGTTGTTTCTTCAGCATGGAACCCAGGGACTGCTCTGAAACTTGAAGTCTATCAGAAGACTGTTTCTGACTGATTCAGTTGGTTGCATCTGTGTAAAAACAGAGAAGATTGAGATTTTTTTATTCTGTTAGGTTTTCACATGACTTCTGACAGATCCAATTCTGACGTATTCTGCACCAATTTAGCTCTTTTTTGCTCTGTCCGCAGGTGTCAAGAAGACTGGTCCACTGAAAGGGCTGCTGTAGAAAAGAGAAGTTTCCATTTGCCACTATAACAGTGTCTAATGATGAGAACACATTGTTTCCATATAAGTAGGTTATATTCAGCAATGTCTAAACTTTTGTCTTTCTTTTTTTTTTCCTGTCTGTTTTCTTTCTGTCTTTTTTCTTCCTGTTCTTTTTCTCTTTTTTTTTTTTTTTTCTTTTCTGCATATCATCCAAAGTACTTCAGACACCGGGCAACATTGCACACTCTGGTTTAGTGTCATTCAGAACGTGTAACAAGAAAGTCAGGAAGTTTATCTTACTCAAGGGAAAGAAGCGGGAAGGAGTTGATAAGATGGTGATGATTTTTAAAAATACATATATCAAGTTCTCTTAAATTCTAAACATCTCTTGGTACTATTTAAAAGTTATTTTAAAATGTTGCTCATAACCACCACCATCTGCTTAATCCTTAAACTGTAGCCGTCTTTTCTGACAAATGGCTTAAAATAATTGCATAGCATTTAAATAGTTAAAAACTTTTTTTTTTTTTTTTTTTTAAGCAACCAGCAGGGCTTTATTCAGGCACAGCCTGTATCTACAACAAAGAGAATACCATGAAGGGGAACTTATTCTAAGACAGGATTTTTATCATGTTGGGACATTTCTTACTAGCATTATTTAAAAGCTTTTTAAAAAACTGCTCTCTCACACCTTTGTTCTTTCTGTGCCAGGAAATGTTGTTACATATTTAATACCATATTTTAAATGTTTCATATGTTTATGACATGAAATACATGTACAATATAATCAAGGCTCTTCGAATCCTGCTGCACCTCTGTTACTCCGCGCAGCAGTCTGAGAGTTTGGGTGAGGAAATACTTCTGACCACAAATGCTGTAAATTGAGAAATACATTTTAAGACTCTTTTTTTCTTCCTTTTTTTATAGTTTTCATTTCTTTCCGTTAAAAGACAAAGTCACAGGGTGGGTCTGGTGGGAAGAATGTTACTTCTTTTACTCTCTCTTAAAGTTACTTTGTTTATTCTGAAGGTTTTGGACCCAACTCTTAGAAGGTGTGCTTAAACAGGGTTAAAAAGGGCCATAGTGAGGTTTACTCATCAAAGTAAACTGGATCAATAGCTGTTTACTTCTCAAATGAAGCACCAAATGACACAATGGTGGTAACTTCCATCGCATGACTGAGACTAGATCCAAACAAGAACCCAGAACTGTAACCATTGAGACTCCTCATTTCTCATCTGGGGATCATTTTCTAATTTTGTTTTTATGGATGTGGCATATCCATCTAGGTACAGAATCCTCAGGAATTTGGTTCCTGCAGGTGATACAGATAAGAATTCTCTTTCATCTCAGGGTTTTTAGGCATGGAGGGGAACAAGACAATGATGAGTTTTGTAGCAATTAAATTTTTACTTTAATATGTATAAATACTTAGTATTTAGTGGTGAGAAAAATAAAATTACCTGATGAAATACTTGATTTACTTCATGACTTTTAAATTAAAACATTGCAGAAAGTATTTCTTCATAATGATTTACCTTTCCAAAGGTAATTTTTTGGTTGTTTTTAGTTGTGGGGTTTTTTTTGTTTGGGCTTTTTTTGTTTGTTTCTTTTGCATTGGGTTTATTGTTTGTTTGTTGTTTTGTTTTGCTTTGCTTTCAGTGAGAGCTTCCAGTAAGAAAATGATGCTTTTTCCTTTCTTTCTAACATTTCTCTAGATCATTCATGGGATATTACTGATCACCAGAATCTGGGATGGCTCATCTTGGTATTCCTCAGTCCAAGTAACTCATTCACAGGGTTTAAAACAGTCATTCCTGATGTAGGATAAACTGGATTTGAGCAAGATCTGCAATATTTACTGGGATTTGTAGAGTAGATAGAGGAAAAAATTAAGTTTTTAACAGATTGGGGGTTTTTGGAGGTGTGGGGTTTTTTTGTTGTTGGTTTTTCTTTTCATTAGATGATGCTGTAATTACAAATACTTCAACTTGTGGTTTGCACAATCACAGCGGGGACAGATTCTTTAAAGTCTTCATAAAACTTTGTAACATACTTTGCAATGGGGAGCACTAACTCTTCTCAAAAGTGTCGATGTACTGTGTGGTATAATATAAAGACTATAATGTTTCAATCTCCATCCTGTTCTCTTTCTGCCGTTGCTTGTTTACTTTGGTTTCCTGATGTAAATATTTGTGTGTGTACTGGTTTATTGTGTTGCTCTAAACACATGTGAATCTAATTACTGATGTGTTTAATTTGAGTTTAGTGTTACGTGGTTTTTAATCATGCTCCAAGTCACTTTTAATGGTTACGAGAAATGTATTTCTGGAACACATCCTTCTTAGGTTATAAGGATGCACTGTTCCCAGCAAGGGTTGAGATTATTTAATTTATTAGCAAATAAATGTTGTGCAAATACTTTTGGATGAGATCCCAATGTTAATTAACAGGAAGAAAAGTCAAGAGGTGAAAAATTAAACTTGGATTCTATTAGGCTTTTGTGGGGGTTTTAATGTGTCGTAGCGTGTCATACATCTTCCCCTCCCCAAAAGCACACCCCACGTATGTGCATCTCAGCCTTTATTTTGAGTTGTCTGAAAAATATATTTTGTGCATATTGATTTCTTAGTGCTAGTCGTGCAGTAACAGTGTTTTGTTTTTATTTTCCAAAAGCTTATAAGGGCTGGAAAAGTGCCAGCGTAGGAGTTATGGAAATGCAATGACTTCCATCCTTTGGTGCAGCAGAGATAATGATGGTAAAATTTTCCCATAGCACTTTTTCCATCTGTTTTGCATTTCCCATGGAAGCACTGCTTACAGGGATGAAAAACTGGTTGAATCATCTAACCTATACTCTTTTTATATATATATTTTCACTAGATTTCAGGTAGGATGTAAAATATTTTGGTACTTATAGTACTGTGAATTCTTGAACTAATATTTTTATCCAAGGCATCAAAAATGAAGTGCTGCAGGAATACAACCACCATTTGAGTGGTGTTGAAAGAAGGTAGTACCTTCTGTGAGGAAAAAAAAAAAAGTCACTTAGATGCACAAATAGAGATTTGGGTGCAAAATATACTCTGATTAATTTAATGTTGTGTGTTTTTTGTAGTTTGGACTGAAACAGATATTGAACAATCAGATGTAGTTATATAAAATTACTAAATATTTTGCTTCCACAAGAGAGGCAGGAAGAGGCAACTTATTTTTCCCACTGAAATAATTCTTAATTTATTAAACCATTCTCATTTCCTCATCAGTTAAAGGAAGCTTTCTAAAACAGTGGCCTAAGTGTGAGGTAGTGAACCAAAGAAGAAGAAAAGAAGAAAAAGAAGAACAAAGAAGGAAAAAAAAATTAATATCTGGAATAATTACAGTGAGTGGCATATGCAAAACTAATTTTCATTTGTGATTCCAGTTTCTTACACGTGATTCCATCCATATGTCACTTCGATCACCTACTTCTTATGTAGGAGTGATTCAACATTGTCATCATTCAGTATTGCATTGTTTGTTAGATGAATTTATTTAGCTGTTCATGCTGCTGTCTGATTTTCTATGTTTCCTTTCAAGTTATTCCTTCCCTTTCCTTACATGAGTTGGATTTGCAAGTCATCCTTTACCTGGGTAGGTTACAACTTGGCTGAAATGCTTGATGTTGACATCTTGGGGTTTTTTTCCTCTGTCAACTTCCTCTTGATTCCTCTGGAGCAATATCTGAAAGACCAAGTTACATTTGAATGTGTAAACAGGCAGAGATTCATTTCACACAATGGACTGTACATTCACATGACACATTGTTTTCATGCTATTTTTTACAGTTTGTGATTTTATAAGATTTTATACATCTGTTAATGTGCAAAATATTACAATCACTGGCTTTCACAGGAACCTCCGAACAGTTGCTCTGGGTTTTCTGTCTGTTACAGTGGTCAGTACCAAATATTCCACAAGTCAAAGAGAAATGGTGAGTATGGAGTGATATCTTTCCAGCTTCCAACAGTTAGTCCCTGAGGGGCCTTTTGGGTCACTTTTTGCATCCTTGCCAGAGTGTTTATAATTCTGGACAGAGACCCCCTTTTCATTAATTAGTACTTTTTAAGCTCATTTATTACCTCTGCCCTCAAAATATTGAGGCAATGATTTCTGCCTTTTAATGACACGTTGCATTAAAAGAGTATTTAATTTTGTTTGCTTTAAATCTCATTTCTCCCAGTTTTCATCAGCTGTTTTCTCATTCTTTTACTATGTGAGTTAATTGCTCCCCATATGCTTTCTCCAAACAGTTCATGACTTTATAGGTCTTTCTTATATTTTACCTCAGACGTCTATTTTTCCTTATTTACTTTAATTATAAAGGCAGTCCTTTGGTTTTAAGCATTCTTATGATATCTATCTCTCGCCTTTCATCTTTCCCTTCTCCTTTACAAAATTAAATGATAAAAATTAAGCAATAATAATTAAAAAAAAAGGACTTCAATGTCAGTTTTTATGAAGAAGTTTGCATGTCATGTCCAGCCTTCAGAGTTTTCTGTCACAGAAAATTTCTCTCTGATTATAATGTCATTTCTACCTTAAAAAAAAATAATCCCATTATATCCTTCTATATTGGACTGTCTCTGGGCGTTACCACATTTGACCTACACAACCCCTCTGAGATACCTGTGCACACAGAGCACCTTTGAAATTTCTTTGTAGATGATCTCATCCCCATTTTGTTCAGCTCAACTCTTCAGGGTAGGTTGTAAACTAAACCAAATAATAAAAAAAAAACGAACAGAAAAAAGTACAGTGGGCCTGATTCTTTTCTCATTCTACACATGTGGACCTTGAACTGGGGATAACTGCTGCTAAAATGAAGCTCTTTTTATGTAAACCAGGTATTAGCAACAGCTTTGAGAATGTCAATGATCAACCATATTTCCTACATTTGTTGTTGTGGATATTCAGCTTTTTGTTTGTGAGTTTGATGCAGAACGTTATGTCTAAATGAAGAGAGGTGTGTTGTAATGTCTAAGATTTCTTGAGTGTTGTGATTTACAGTACTGAGCGTCTGGCCTAAAACATTGGTTTGGGTGTTTTTGTAAATAAAAGACAACTAGATGATTGTACAACTTTTTTTTTTTTTTTACTCCCTTATTTGTCATAAATATTAATTTTAGATGCATTCTCTCGTGTACTTCTGAGTTATTATTGAGCTAAAACCTCATCTAAGATACTTTTTTTTTATGTTTCCATGTCAGAAACAGTAGTGGGAACAGTGTTTTTGCTACATTTAAAAAAAAATAAATCCACTAATGTGGGGGGGGGGGGTGGGTTAAAAATACTTAAAATACTCAACTTTGAAAGGATAGAAGAGAATGAAGTATTTTTACAGGGCTGTTCAGAAGCAAGAGTGGCGTTTGTAATTGTTCACACCAAGGCATTTGGCCTTGCAATATCATTGCTTACCACTGTCATAGAAAACATTAGATATGATTAGCTGCAGGTACCCATGCCAGATGATATCCTAGTAAAGTCCTTTATATATTTCATCTTATAATTGTATTTGCAAGTTAATGTTTGAAGTGTCAGTCTTTGTAAAATTAGCTCATCTTGTTATGATTTAGAGCTTTGATGTGAGTGAAAGGCTTCAATTGCAATGCACAGTCACATCTGAGAGTAAACTGCAGAGACAAAGAGACTTACAAGACTAGTAAATCAAATACTCTGAACTGTCTATGTGGATTATGAGGTACTATTTGCATAACTTTGAAGTATTTATACTGATGAAATTACAATAATTAAAATCATTGCTGTGTCAATTGCTAGATGCCACAAGGCATAGCAATTACTAGCATGCAAATCAGACTTTGTGTAAGCATTTTAAAGAATAATTACCTTATTTGATTCAGATGTGCCTGAAAGGCATTAAGAATCATTTGAGCTATTTTGCCTTCAACAATTTTTAGGTCTCAGATAATATTGTTTTTATTATTATTGTTGACGATAATACCTTTGTGTGGGCATATGTCTATAGGTTTCTGGTTTAGGTTTAAAGTGAAACCTAGCGGTACAACTTGCCGAAGCAGCTAGGAAGGATTTATTTTATATTAGTTTGCTCTGAATCTCTGTCTACAAATTATTTTATTTTGCATAAGGACCAAGATGAGCATGCACTCTCCTAGTTTTGCTTGTGTTTTTTTTTACAGCTTGTTAAATCCTATGTTTTGGGAATAGTATATAAATTATTTCTTAGAATTTATAACAGACGATTTGGATTTCCACAACATGAATTTGAAATACGCGATCTGAAGAAAAATAGACTGCAAAGAGCTGCTCATTCACATCATTGTAGGTAAATATTTCCAGGAAGTGTAATGCTGATAATAAAATTGATTCAAGCTTACCCGAATTTCAAAGCTATTTCTTCTTACAGATTCCAGGTGTTGAAGCTGTGCCGTGCAGTGCGGAGTAGTGGCCGTGTGACAGATGGAACGCGAGCAAAGCGAAAGGCAGAGGGTGAAACGGGATCTCCTTTGGAGACAAAGCCCACAGCAGCACCGCAAAGTCAGCTCGAGAAGTGCTGCCAAATCATCCGGGACTGGGGTTGAATCCGCACCATGAGCTTTCCTGGGAAAGGCCCTGCCTGCCGGTGAGTATCCCGAAGTACACAGTAGGCCCTGATATGTGGTAGTTTCTGATATGAAAATCAGAAAGCAAGAACATTTTTCCTCCATCCTGGCTTGGTTTTCCAAGTGATCTCATTCCCCACATACAGCAGTACCTGTTGCTGCTAAAAACCCCGCTTGTTTAGCTAATAATAGCTAAGAATTTGGCATATGAGAGAGGCATATGAGAGGATAAACTACTGTTTATCGCTTTGATCCTGAATATTGTAAGGATTAGGAGGAACAACCATTTCAAGGGATGAAATCTGCCGTATGAAAAAATAACTCCCCTATCACAGCATCATGTTTGTAAACATAAATCATCTTCAGAACATCAAACCTTTTTCCTGATGATAAAGGCATACATAATTAAGAGAGAAGGGGGAGGTAAATCAGTTTTCTAAGATACGAGCCCTAACAGACAACGCTCTTACAATGGAGTATTGAGGAATATTGAGTGTTAAAAGAAATCCAACTTGACTATTCCACATAGAATTAAAGAATGGTTCGGGTTGGAAAAGACCTTAAAGACCATCCAGTTCCAACCCCCTGCCCTGGGCAGGGACACCTCCCACCAGACCAGGTTGCTCCAAGCCCCATCCAGTGTGGCCTTGAACCCCTCCAGGGATGGGCAGCCACAGCTTCTCTGGGCAAGTTGTCTGTCTTGGTGTGGCAGCGTTATTTATTTTCCCACTTCCACCTCTTGCAAAGTTTCAATCATGTTTCTCAGCATTTTGCTGTGAGTAGAATATACACTGTCATCTCACCCAAGAAGTTTGTGATCCATATGAACCACCAGAACCACATGAACTTTACAGAGGCACCAGCTTCAGAGCTCAGCTTCCTTCATGATAGATGAAGAGACGCCTCTGTGTCTGATGATCCTTCTTAAATAATGGCAACTGTAGGTCCTGACCATCAGTTGGAGGTGGTCCTAGTGACACTGTAGCTGTTGTCTGGGTTGCAGGGCACAGGCTGGGAGATGAAGTGTTGTGTCAGGAACAACCTGACTCCATGGATTGGTGTACTGACAGTCACAGTGCCTATGGAGTCTATGGATTCTCCACCAATGGAGAAGGACACATCTTCCACATAACACTCTGCTCTCCAGCAGGGCAGTTACACTCCACTGTGTGGAAGCTGGATCTTTTCCTTAATGCTCTCTTCAGTATTAAGGAAGGACCATGCTTAGCTGTAGGTTCCTTAGGAAGAAATACCCTTACAGCTTTTGTTATGGTTTGGTTTGTTTTTTTTTCTGTCTGTTTATTTTTAATTATTCCCCACCAATACCCCTATGTTAAAAAATTTCATATCCACCCTGTAACCTGAAAAATATGAAAAGGAAGTATTATTTTATGAACACTTTAAATTGCACTGAAGTTCATTAAGCTCCAACAAACTCTAGCGATACAACCAATTTCCACCATATATTTCAGTTTGTAAACAATTATTAAAATACTCTGTTCAAAAAGACTCTCTTTTTCTCCATCTTTCCTGCTTTATCTTTTATGCATAGCTTTATTAGAGCATCTTCTAAATAGAAAGAAAACCCTCTGGTTAACGCTTATTAAATCAAATAACCTTATGCTTCTTTTCCACTGGTTCTGCCACAAATTTGTTGTTATTACAACTACCCAGCATACGTTACATAGTCAGCTATGAAACAGTGGATAGTACTGTATTAAATTTTTTGCATAATTAACAGCATAATCCCTGCTTAGTTTTGAGGCACAAGGTCTGGGTCTCAGCCTTGTACACATTCGTGTTCAAATCAGACCCTCTGTGAGCCCAAGCTCAAGCTTAAGGACTATGGCCAACTGCTCCTTGGGAAGTGCTTGGTTCTAGCTCTGGGAGCTACTCCCTGCAGAAACATGTTTCTTTTAATATTTATTCACTTTTTAAAGCATAATTTTTCCTTTTTTAAAATTTTTTATTTTAATTCTTAAGCTCTGTAGGTGTAGATTTTTTTCCTCCTGATTTAAACTGCCTTTGACTGGTTCTGGAAGCATCTTTTCACTGTGGTGATTTTTTAAATGTTCATACCTGAATATACTCAGATATACACGTGCTACTCCATTTGTTTTTCACAAAGGCAGTTCTTTCACCTTCCAGCTCCACTTCCCTCCCATATGAGCCCGGTGCCATCATCATTCATCATGTTGGCGTAATGGGTTGGAAGAAGAGGGATACTTGCTCCCCTTAAATGAACTGCTGCTGTTATTACAGAGGTGTGATTGCTGCCGATATAATGTATTGTAACCAGCCAATGTGAAATGCATTTTGTGATGGCTAATAAGTGCATTAACAGCCTTTATGTTTGCATTATTAGGATTTAGTTAGAAACCTACTACTTTCGGAAGAGACAATCACCTACGCCAAATCATTTCCAGTCTGACCCTTATGTGCAAGGGCACGAGCATAACTCATCCCAGTTTTTCCTCTATCAGGATCATAAATGGTCACGCTTTAGCTGTCATTAACATGGCTTGAGCTGGCTACAGAAAAGTGGCCACACTGGCAGAGGTTGTTACACCACAACTCTGCAGTTTTCCTTATAGTTTTTAAGTTCTGGCTGCTGTTCATCTGAGCCACCTCTGCATCCATGAAGACCATGTGTGGTCCGCATCCCTTTCCAGTTCCCTTCATTATAGATCTTGTTGGAGACCAAAAAAAAATTAAAAAAATAGCCTGCATCTTTTTGGACATATGGAGCTCTTCACAGAATCACAGAATGATCAGGTTTGAAAGGGACCTCTGGAGTTCATCCAGACCAACTCCCGGCCAGAGCAGGATGGACAGGAACACCTCCAGGCAGGTTTGGAATGTCTCCAGAGACAGAGATACCACCAGTTCTTACTCTGTTGTTTCATTCTCATTGGGAGATTTCAGTAGAGGTGTTGAATCCTCACAGACATTGGGTTGTGTCATTGGGTTTGCTCATCAAAAGTGGCATTCTTTAGAAAATTCAGGCCCTTTTATATGCCTAAAGAGAAGCTGTGGTGCATTGAGATCCTTTGCAAATCTGACTTCCTATTCATTATTTAATTTCACAGTAAATTCCAGACTGTTTAAAATATTTTTAAAAAACCCAACAAACTAAAACAAAAAACAATTAAGATTGGTTCTTGGGTTTTCCTAAACAAAAAGTGCTAGAGGGAGCATTAGCTCTTTAAGTATTACTGATGTACATTATCTATGGTCCCAGTGTTACTGAGACCTCTTATCTAGCCAGAGAAAACAAATCAAAAGGAAAACTAAAACCAGTAGAAGTCTAGACCTTAAACAAGCAATATAGTTACTCGTTTACTAATGCACTTTGTATGCAGTATTTGGCCTCACCTAAAAGGAGGGTATAAGGCTGGATGAGCTAGTACAGCCACAGAATCAAAGAATGGTTTGGGTTGGAAGGAACCTTAAAGATTTTCCAGACCATCCAGATCATGCCAATCTAATTGTTTGGCATATGTTTTGAAAATGTATACATATGGAGGGTTGTCTCTGATACTGATGAAATCTGTAGTTGCCGTCTTTCATTATGATTTTAAGGAACTTTTGGACATTTTTATTCTTAAAGTTGAGTATCAGGAACTTTGTTGCAAAGAAAAGGTAAAAAATGCAAGCCAATGAGGATAGCTTAACACATGACACTCTCCAGAATCTTCTTTCATGCCACTCGTTCCCATGTTGCTTCTGTCACTTCATGAGACTTTTTTGTAATTGTTGGTGTTTAATTTTTTAATTTTGGGAGAACACTACCCAATATTCTTTCTGTCACTTTCACTGTGTATTCCCCTTGAAGTCTTTATGCTGCCAGTTCAGCTTTGCTGAATTTGGAGGAAGAGAAGAAGCTTTTAATTAGTAGTTTTGGGTTCACTAGAGCCAAAGAAAGACATGTCATGCCAGCATGAATTAAACTTCATAAAAAAAATTAATAAGGTTATTCCCATTGGAGATTTTGCAATAATGTTAGGCATCGGGGCAGAAAGCCTTTCATTGTTTTTCTGGTTTTTTTTTTTTCCCGCCTACATTTTCAGATTTTAGTTACAATACTCTCAGAGACTTAAGCTAAGTGTATGAATACATTAATGTGAACCATTCTTACATCCTGGGGCCTAACCAAAGAGTCAGTGGGTCCTACTACTTCCCTCAGATCATAAGATAAGTTGTCATCTTTCCATAGGAATGTAGTTAAAGAGAGGTAGGAATTTAAAAATGACATGGCCAGGATAATTTATGATTACTGCTATTACAATTATTTACATAAAAGAACTTCCTATTGTCGTAAGTAACTACTGACTTGCTGATGTGTTTTTTTTTTGGTTTTGTAGGATTTTTTTGTTTTGTTTTTTTAACTCTCATAAATAAAGAAAACGCACACGGGAAACTTAGGCAATGAGTAAAAGTCCCACTCCTTCTTGTTACATTTACATGGAAAAATGGCTCAAACCCAGCTGTTTCACCACTGAATCACTGAAGGTTTCTGTAGTTCATACAGCTGATTGTTGTATTTGGCCCCTCTGCAAATACACTGAGTTTCATAAACGGCTAAAACTGGCTCTACTCCTTATGTAGTACACACAGTAGCTGGAGGGATTGTTCTTCTCGGAAAATTGTGAGTGTTGGCTCTAACTGCTTCTTAAAAGTATGTGGAACAGAAGGATTTACACCTCTTAATTAGAACTTTTCTCCCTTTAAGCTAAAAAGTCTACATTCCTTCTGGGTGTGCTGTGTTTTAAAATGGGATATCCAGGAACCGCATGAAAATCAACCGACAAGAAGAGGAGGTGATGAATACAAGTTGAGATAAATACAAGACTTTATGCTGTGACTAGAAATACTCCTATAAAACCATGTATCGGATGAAAAAGTTGAGAGCTGGCAGGTATATTAGAGTAGAACGCTGTACTTATTCATTTACTGGACCTACAGCATAGAGTATTAGCCTGAGGTGACCACTTATTCTGGAAACTTAAGAACTAGATTTGAATTAACAATGTAGCTACAGCTCATAAAATTAAGCAAATATTTCCCCGAACAGAAACATTTCCAGCTCATGTGTGTATTGAGTGTTGCCATTGTCCATCCTGTGGATGGAAAAAAAAATATTTACTAACTCACTGTAACTTGCATATAATTGCCCTTAAAGTACTCCAGTGGTACAATATTCAAGAATAATTTTAGGAAAATCTGACCAGAAGCAAAATTACTTTTAGAGTAACATTTTAGAAGAGCAGCCATCTTCACCAACATATAGATTTCCTTCCTTTTCATTTGTATCATAATATTACAAATCCCATATTTACTCCTGTCTCCTAACAGCCAAGTTGCTCAGAAGATTTGCTCTGAAGTCCACGCTCCATATGAATATATCCACTTTTTTCTGTGGATACAGACTTGCTTCATCATAACAGATGTATACACTATTAATGTATCACTTGGAATGTATAGTTTAAATCAGTTCCTGCTTTATTAAACACTGAACTTACACAACCATGTAGTTCTCTATCTGTCAGTTTATGGTAGAAGATATTACACCAAACCCAAGAGGACAGGAAGACAAGAAAACTTGCTATATCTTTTTTCTGGAGCTTGGTTGGGATCACACAGCATTTTCTAGGAACTGTCATGGAAATCTCAGTTCATAGTAGAGTAGATGAAGGAATACACTTTCCATGACATGCGGGTAAGAAATGTGAGGAAGGAGACAGAAAGACCCTCACTGGCAACTCAGTCACAGAATCATAGAATGGTTCTGGTTGGAACGGAGCTCAAAGATGATTGAGTTTCAACCCCCTGCCATGGGCAGGGACACCTTTCCCTAGATCAAGTTTCTCAAAACTCTGCCCAGCCTGGCTTTGAACCCCTCCAGGGATGGGGCAGCCACAGTTTCTCTGGTCCAGTGTCTCACCACCCTCACAACAAAGAATTTCTTTCTGGTGTCTAATCTAAACCTTCCCTCTTTCAGTTTAAAACTGTTACGCCTCGTCCTATCACCCCATTCCCTGTTAAAGAGTCCCTCTCCATCTCTTCTGTAGCTCCCTTCAGGTGCTGGAAGGCCATCATAAGGTCTCCCTGGAGCCTTCTCTTCTCCAGGATGAATAAGAAAAACAATCTTGGTTACAGCAAAGAGATTAGACCTGATGTGGCTCCCCTTCTACATGGATCTGGCTTCAGGGAAAGCTGTTGGTGTGGTATCATCTCTAACAAAGAATGGAAATACAGTTGAGAGCTTCATTTTGACTATGAGCAGGTTTTTCTTTTACAGTGAGACCTCCAGAAGCCTAGGTTTTGATTTGAGGGGATTGAAAGAAAGGTTAGTACAAAGTGGTTTAGATCATTGCTGTTAATATGTCAAAGTGCTATGTGAAGGTGAAACCACCAGGAGAAAGCATGATTATGAGGCATGTATCCTACCACAAAGAGCTCTGCTGCTGAAACCTTCCTGCAAGAAGGATGAACTTGAAGCCTTGAGGACATAATGATTAAATATTACAGGAGGGTTGAAAGTGGCATGAAAAAAGCAAAGTGAAGATATCACTATTCTCAAAGGCAGTAAAAGTTAAAAGATGAAGAAAATGGACTGAAAAAGAATAAAACTCTGGAAATGTTGGAGAAAGTACTGTAAGTTGGCTGGAGTATACTGAAGGTGGCTTGGAGTAAGGATAGAAAGTTGAAAAGTGATGAAAGCCATATGTCTGTGGCAGCAGCAGAGAAGTAACTACGATGCCTCCCAGCTTGCCTTCAGTAATTTGTAAGATTTTAAACAAGTCTTGAAAGAAAAATAGTTCAAGATATGTAAAAATGGAATAAATAGGGCATAGACTTTTCAAAGGTGTGTCAAGGGTAGGTAACCTGGGTTTTGAAAAAAAAATGTTCTTTAGACAAAATAAATTAAGTGTATCCAACTGTTTTTTAGCAAAACACCTGAAATACTGCTGCAAGGAAAGTTATAAATTTAGGTAAGGTATGGCAATTAACATAAAAATAATTGAAGACTAAAGAGCCAGTTTAAAGGGAAACAACTTCTTACAAAAAGACTTCTAGAAGTGTGCAGTGAAGCTATTACTTGGGTTTTTCAGGGGCTTGTCTTATTTTAATAAATATTGTGTTATGTGCCTGCAGAAAATGTCACACTAAGGAAATTTGTGGGTTACTGAATATTGACTGTCCATGCCATTGGAAAGACACAGAATATCATGAACTGCATGATACTAGCACTGCAAGTAATAGAAGCAGGATTCATTTATTAAGTACTAAATACAGAATCATGCACGTAAGGATGAAACTGAAAAATTATAAACTAAGTTACTAAGAAATAGGAGAGAGAGAGAGAAAGACTGGATGTAGAAGTTGAACACCAGATGACAGCAACCTTCCAAATTGTGGAAAAAAGCATATAAAATGTGTCAGGTGCTGTATTTTCAGGAAAGGAAAACTAATTTTTACAAAATAATAAAGACGAAAGAAATGTGGTTTTAGTAAGGGAGAAGTTTTCAGAGAAATCAACATATACATGCATCTTGCTGTCATGATGCCCTAAAGCTTTAATGTACTCTGAATGGTGCATTTGTGTTAGGCAGCAGAGGGAGGGCTTCAAGTGTGCTGTGAAACCTCCTCTGATGAGGTCAACATCACCTCTGGATTTATGTTAGTTCCAATCCTGAACAGGGGAACTAAGAATAGACTTCTAATTACCAGAGGAATAAAAGATTTTAGGGAAAAATGAAGGAAGGAAGGGAGGGAGGGAGGGAGGGAGGGAGGAA
>BJBW01004106.1:0-128305 GCA_004320125.1 Scolopax mira | reverse complement strand
GCTATCACTCCGGGACAGCCCTTCTCAGCTCTGGAAGGGTTTAGCCTCACTCTTGCTAACTGTGAAGCTTCCACCTCTTTATTCTCCAGGTTCCTCTTCACAGAATCGTCTAAGTTGGAAAGGACCTTTAAGATCCTGAGGTCCAACCATTAACCTAGTGCTGACAAGTTACCACTAAACTATGTCCCTAAGTACAGCATCTACATACCTTTTCAATACCCACAAGGGATGACGATTCCACCACTTCCCTGGGCAGCCTGTTCCAATGTTAAGATTACAAAATTTTTTCCTAATATCCAATCATCTGGAGAAGAGAAGGCTCCGGGGAGACCTGATGAATGCCTTCCCATACCTGAAAGGAGCCTACAGGAGAGCTGGCAAGGGACTCTGTCAGGAAGTGTAGTGACAGGATGAGGGGTAACAGTTTTAAACTGAAAGAGGGGAGATTTAGATTAGATATTAGGAAGAAATTCTTTACTTTGTGGATGATGAGGCACTGGAGCAGGTTGCCCAGAGAAGCTGTGACTCCCCCATCCCTGGAGGGGTTCAAGACCAGGCTGGATGGGGTTTGGAGCAACCTCGTCTGGTGGGAAGTGTCCCTGCCCAGGGCAGGGGAAGGAATTGGATGATCTTTAATGTTCCTTCCAACCCAAACCATTCTATTCTTCACCTGGCACAACTTAAGGCCGTTTCGTCTTGACCTATTGCTCGTTACTTGTGTGAAGAGACTTGGCTACACGTTTCTTTCGGGGAGTTGAAGACGGCGAGAAGTTCTCCCCTCAGCCTCCTTTTCTCCGCGCTGAACAACCCCAGCTCCCCCAGCCGCTCCTCACAGGACCTGTGCCCTGGGCTCGTTACCTCCGCTCAGCCCCACACCCGAGCCCCAGCTCGCTCTCCTTTCCGTGCCCCCGGCAGGTGCCATAAACCGCCGGCCCCAACGGCCGCCGCGCGCGCCCGTGAGTGAGGAGCAGGGGACCCCCCCCTCATTGCGTCACGAGCCGGGCCCCGCCCACCCCGCCGCCACGCGGTCGGCACCACCCGCCCTCTGAGGTCGCGGTCCGCTCGCGGCGCCGCCTGGCCCCTGCGGCGCCTCCCGCTGTGCGCATGCGCATAGGTCATGACGTCCCGCGCGCCTCGGCGCCTCTTACGCAGCAGAGTTACGTCTGACGCCATTCCGCAGGGAGGGGGAGAGGAGGAAGCAATCCGGCGCCCGCCGCCGCAACCTACCACGCTAGCCGGCAGCGTCGTGACGTCTACCATGGCGGACAGGCGCTATAACCAATCAGAGGTCCGAGAGGCGGCACTGGATTGGTTGTCGTCTCGGGAGAGGCGGGCGGAGTACCGGCGCGGGTTGGTTGCGTCAACACCGGCTTACATAGGGCGGAGTACGGCGTGTCCTTGGGCTCAGACGCCGGAGGGTGCGGGAGTTGCCGGGGTTGCGGTTACCGCCGTGGGCGCAGCGTCAGTGGGGCGGCCGGACAGACAGGTGCGGGCAGCTACGGTCTGGCCTGGCCTGGCCCGGCCCTGGTCTTGGCTTAGTCTGGGCCTGGCGCCGCGGCCTGGCGGGACCGTTAGGCCTAGAGCGGGAGGGCGAGGCGGGCGGGAGAGCGAGGGTGAGGGGAGCGAGCCGTGGGCTAATCTGTCCCGAGATCGCGGTTGCCGCCTCCAGGCCTGGGGAGCCCGGCGCTGCGGCCTAAAGAGGCGGCCGGGGCGCGGCGGAAGGTCATGGTGGGGCCTAGTCGTCCCACCTCGGGGGGCCGCGGCCGGTAGGGACGGCGAGGGTACGGCGGCTTGCCTGGGCTGGGGGGCGGCAGCTCGAGGTGGAGGGTGGCGCGGCCCGACCCCCGAGCCCTTGTGGGGTCGGTCTCCTTGTGCCAGATCCCCCTCCGGGGTCAGGTCGCTTGGAGGGTTCCCCCTTTCCCCCCCGCCCGCTCTTCCGTCCAAGGTCAGCCTGCGGCGGGGCAAAGCCGGAGCCCGCAGGTGCGGTTGCCCTTGGGCGCTCTCCCCGCGCCGGTGAGGGCAGCCTTGGTGCTGGTGGGGGGCGTCCCGGCTGTGGGGGAGCGGGCCGGTTCGGTGCCTGCAGCCCCCGGCCCCTTCCAGGGGGATGTGCTGGTGGGCTGCTTCAGCCGTAAAGGAAAAACCTGCAAACAGCCCTGACCCTTCACACAAGGTTACTCGTGACTAGGGAACTTTCCTATTATACATACACAAGCTATATATGGAAATTCAGTTTACTCTTCAAAAATTATCCCTAGACTATTTAAATGCTGTGGGGCAACTCCTTTGGCTCAGGGCAGATTTTTTTTCTTGCTCTTCAAGCATGTTTATCACTTTGATACTTTTTACACAGTCTAATGCTTCTATGCTAATATTCAAACCCAGGAGCTATAGCTTGTGGATGGAAAGTGTGCCAGAGAATTCCTAGACTCATAAGTCGTGTGTAGAGGACAGGACACTTTGAATAGGTGACCTTGAAATTGTGACACTGACCTCTGTATGTGTTCTTGCTCTAGTACTGAAAATGGGAGATATTGAGAAGGGCAAGAAGATCTTTGTGCAGAAATGTTCCCAGTGCCATACAGTTGAAAAGGGAGGGAAGCACAAGACTGGACCCAACCTGAACGGCCTATTTGGGCGCAAGACTGGACAAGCTGCAGGCTTCTCTTACACGGATGCTAATAAGAATAAAGGTAAACTTAAAGCTCTTCGTATGAGTTACTATGGACAAAAATGCCCAGTTCTCAATGATAGTTCTAGAAGTCCTGAAATCTGCCCAAAAGTAAAGTAATATGAAGGAAAAGAATATAAATATGTTTTTTTATAATCCCTACTCTTTTCTTCTCTCTAGGTATCACCTGGGGTGAGGATACTCTGATGGAGTATTTGGAAAATCCAAAGAAGTATATCCCAGGAACAAAGATGATTTTTGCTGGTATCAAGAAGAAGTCTGAGAGAGCAGACTTAATAGCATACCTCAAAGATGCCACTTCAAAGTAAAAGTTATCTGCTGCCTTATTTATTTCACAAAGGAGATGGCAATGGAAATGTCTGTGATGAGATTGGTTTTTAAACTTCCTATTTTTACATGTACTGTGTCTTACCTAAAAATCTGTCTCACCTGTCAGATATGGTGGGTCACTGGAGTACACGCTTGTTTGGCAGCCATTAACTTAATGAAAACTATGTAATTGGGTTGATTCAAATTACTATAATGTTCAGTCATTCTTGATCACAAATTAAAAAAAAATAATAAATAAGCATTTCCTGCCTCTTCATTGTTTAAAAAGATATTGATTAATAAATCAAATGAATAATTATCAACAGCATAATAGCTTTGGCCCAGCTCTTCCAGTTTAAGGGTGGTTTTTGGCATCTTCCACCATACATCTTCTGTTACATGACAGATTTTCTGTTACATGACAAGATTTAAAAAAAAAAAAAAAACAAACCCAAACAAACAACAAAATAACACAGGCTAAAAAAAAACCCCAACAAGATAATATTTTTCTAAATTTAATCAGTGCTAAGTGTTATGGTATATATTAATCTGTTTAAAGCTTGCAATAAGAATTCATTTCATCTGACTTCAGTACTATTTGTGAAATGACAATTGTGTCCAGCCAGTTTTCTTTTATCTTGGGGAAGCATGTTAATCTGATTTATCCAGCCTCTGACAGGTGCATGCAGTGGTAGAGTATAACTCCCCTTCAGAAACATCTTCAGTTTTTTTTACATGGTATTGAAACCTTTTGTTCAGTAAATCTTCCAAAACCAGCCATTTTTGTTGTAATGAATAGAACAGAGAAATGTCCTGTTTCTGGAAATGCAAGTGCTAAAGACCAACTGAGAGTTATTAAATCTTCTTAATTCAGCACAAGCATTCACCTAAAATCTACTGTTTCAGATGAAGGGGGACAGGAGTGAATGCTCTGGTAGGCTAAAAGGAGACAGTCTTCCTCTGTGCCTGGCTGTAGCTGATGTCATTACTTCTGAAGGTTCTGTTTCGCACAGTGTAAAGCGGTATTTTTAACGTTTTAACTGCATTTTTTTTTTCATACTAAGTGAATTGTTCAGATGAATGTATTTACTGTGTACCAACAGTAAGGCATAACTCAGAGCGATCAATACTGTAAATTAAAAAAAAAAAATTAAAAATCTTGTTTATTGTATGTGTCTGAAATTAAGTGAAAATGTAGAAAAAAGTAAGGTGTCTAGCTTTGCATCATTAGGAAACAAGACAAAGAGAAGCTCAGCATGAAAGGATGTAAATGGTAATGGAGCTGGTGTGAGAGGTCCTTACAAGTGTGGCGAGGTTAGAAAGTATTTTTGACTAGTATTAGCAAAGCTGGGCTATGTCAAGTAGAATTCTTGACTTAATGCTTAATGACTGAGTTGCAAAGGCCTGTTGCTCAGCATTAGGGAGTGGAAAGAATTCAGGTTACTAACGTTGTCTCAATGCTACAATATGTTTTGTGACTTTTTTTAAAACTAAATGTGAAAGCAGCATTTCCTGCAAATAGGAAGACAGATTTAATATTAACCAACAGCAGCTTTTTACTAAAAGCTTGTTAAGAGATACCACCAAGTTGTAGAAGTTAATGACTGTTGTAATTGTCGTGAGCGATGTTGATCGAAGCGCCGTCGTGCCTATGCAGACCCTGGCATTCTCTGTGGTTGTAGGTACACAAGGGGAGCCCTGCCTGGCTCTGTGCTCTTCTGAAATGATTATGCTGGGTTGCAGGGGAGAGTTGTGACACCTGCTGCTCTGTTGGCACCCTTATGAGATGACAAAAAGCTTTGTGTTTTCCAAGCTGCTCTTCTTCCCTAGCCGAGCTGGAGAAGAAACGGACTGCGGAGAAGAGGATTTTGCGGTAAGATGGTGTTTAGATCTGCACAGGAAACCATTTACAGAAACTAAGTTATCCATCATCAGGAGAAAGTGGGTGATCCTTAGTCCAAAGTAAGTAGTGGACACAATTTAGGTTGGTTCCTTTGATCTGTTTATCTCCTTGGTGCAATGAATTCACCTTAGTACAATGACAAGTGCAGCTTATTTATACATGCCACTGAAGATGGATAAAAGAGAACTTTTTAATTCCGGACTGGGGATGCATCCTTGTGTACATTTTAGGGAAAAGACCCTCTGACTTTTGAAATTTCCTTTTTCTGTGTATACAGCCCTAGACTGCAACAACTTAGAAGATTTGCTGTAGCCATTTATCACTGGTCAAACACAATACTACAGTATTTCTACCGGGTGGTTCAGCAAAGTAAGAATGTGGAAATGAGAAAATTAGATTGTCATTTGCTGAGATAAGTATGAATGCGAGTGGGTGGGTGGGTTTTTTGGAGAGTGGGAAGGAGGCATCCAGATTGGTTGTGGAATCTTAGTTCTTTGATTTGTTACAGAGTAGGAAGAGGGGGATTTGTTTTTGTTTGATGAAGTAGCAAGTTTAGTGTTTTTCTTTCCCATAGTGATACCTGACCAGATGTTTGGTGTTTCAGTAGTTCCTTTACAGTTCTAAATTTGGGAATCGGGGCACCTTTACCAAACATAACACCATCCCATGAAAAATGATACTTGGCCGTGAGTTTACAAGTTTGATGGGACATGCCTTCAAAACTGATCTTGTAATATTTTCACGTGTAGTTATGCAAATGCATAAAGATTGTCACTGTCAATAATGACAGGGGGGAAAAAGGTAAAATTCCAAAGGATGCTTTTTCACAGTCTCACTTTTCAAAACAAAAATGAGACAGGTAGGATACTTTTAAAACTATAGAAGTTATTAGTTATGCATTTCAGTGAAATTTAGTGATACGTAAGCACTTTTTTTATTAAGTCTAACAATTCAAATGTAATCACTCTACAAACAGCTGAATTTGGGAAAGTTCCATTTGTATCTGTCCATGGAATTCTAGATAATTGCTTCAGTTAAAGATAAATCCAGTCTTGTGGGGGATTATATAATGCTTTTTGGGGGGTATAAAATACAGTATCAGTGATCAAAAAGATGTGATACATTATGCTTCTCTTATGGGGGAGAACAGAAATTAAACAGTTAATAGTTGAGACTAGAGTATCTAATAGTTCTTTTGTGTATATCAAAGGCCATTCAAGTGCACATATTTACCTCTGGAGTAAGCCTTTATTTCACCTGTATCTAAAATATATTTGCATAAACACATATCTAAAAAAAAACATTTGCCTTTATCCAAACCACATCCTAAAAATTCTTCCAGGGCCAAAGCCTGTTGAATGGTTTCAAAGTGATGCCCTGAAAACCAGGTTATCCTGTGGGGAGCAGCCCGGACCTGGCAGTAGAAAATGTTAACCCTGGGGAAGGGTGTGAAATCCCATCCCTTTCTAGCTCTGTAAGGGCTGAGTCAGGACTCCAGGTAAATACCCCCTTCTGCACATGATTCAGAGCTCGCATGTAAGTACTTGCATGGGTTTTTTGCAAGATTGTTCTTCTGATCTGAAATACAGAAAGAAAACAGGATGGTCACCTTTTGAATACTTACTTTGTGGTTAGAGGTCTCACAGGAGGTGAGAGATGTGGATGACAAGTTTTCTTCCGTGGCAGGATATAGATTTGCATCCCCAATTTTCCAGACTGAATGTGTTTGCTGGGAAGAGGATGCTCTGTAGCTCAGTTGGAGCTGTCGTCGTGCAAAAGGAGAGCCCGAAAGAAAATGAGCAAAGCTAACTATAGCCTAGTGTTCAAAACACGAACCTTGGAGCAGGGGAGAAGCTGTGTTCTTTCCAGGTTGTTTATGCGTTTAATTTTAAACAGTCTTGGATAAAAATAAACCTGGCAGTAGAGATCAGAAGTCATAACTCTGCTGGTTTTACATCTCATTAACGCTGTTCATGCAGCTTCTCGGGCAGTTGGGCCCTTCCCTCGTTCCTTTCAGAATCACCTGCTCTCCTGGTGCATCTTCCCTCGTTCTCCATGTGTCAAAACGTACTTTTTATGTGCTGTCCCTGTCGTACCACAGTGCCACTTTTTTGGTCATAAACACTCAAAATCTGTTGATGGAAACATCGAGTAGTGTTCACATTCACTGCTGGTGTCCCCATTCATCCCTGACTGTCTGGTGATAAGTTCTTTTTGAGATGTCTGATGGCTCTTAATCTATGTGACATTGCCTCATTGCTCTCTTCTAATTTTTTTAACACAGCTAACTAAAGAGGTGGAGTTTTATGTGGCTTTTACCTGCACTATGTCTCAGGTGTGCTCTTTTTACTGAGATGCAGTGCGATGGTGTAAGCATTCCCTGATGAGTACCGCTTCCAGACAAGTAGGGAAAATGCACCACCTACTCTAAATTTCAAAAATATTGTTGCTACCTCCATGTCCCTGGCAGCCTCAAGAATCTGGTGTTCTTACTCGGGTTTCGTTGCAGGAATGTGCCTACGATGGCTGTAACCAGCCTTTCCCTCAAAGCATTTCTCATGTTTCTCCTTCTGCTGCCGATTCATCGTTCGGAGAACAGAGGGGAGTGGAAACCAGACTTCTCCGTATCTTGCCATGTTTCCTATTGGACTGTCACTTTATTTCCAATTATTCTGTCAGTTTTTCTGCTATTGATATTAGATCTGGAGTTCTTCCAGTGCTTTCTTAAAATGTGATACCTTTCCTTTACAGCTCCACAAACTCTTGCAGTAGTGAGTGATTTTAATTCTAATTGTCATGTGTGAATTATCACTAGTTACCTTACTCATCTGATCTTTCTCTTCTTCATTTTACGTGTTACTGTTACAATTTATTCTTCCTTTGTGTTGGCTGAACTGCAGGCTGGTTTTATGGACCTTCCTATTCAAATATGGTCTTTAATTTACACATTTTTTAACTTTGTAGTGGACTGTTTTTTAAAGTTTCCAGGGAATGACTTCACTTGAAAAATCCTCCTTCCATTGTCTTTTTTTTTTTTCTCTAAAAAACTTAATGTAAAGAGTTGTTTGGGTTTTTTTTACTATTCCTCACACAATCACATTATATGTAATTATTTTGCATACACTGCTGTTTTGGACCCTGCTATTCTTATCTATTGAACAAGGATTGTGTCTTTCACACGAATACCTGTGAAATAGTCTCTTCTTGTGAGCCTCAGAAAGAGCGCTTCCCAAAAGCAATGATGGTAAGTGCTGAGAAACTCCTTTTATTGGCACTGTTTGAGTTTATTGCATACACCAATGAACAGGAGGGGGAGCCAATGTACTAAAAAGCTGCAGAAGACGTGCACTTGAAAGTAATTCTGAAGAAACCTTGGACAGTTTGAAAGACAAAGTTCATTTGGTACAAAAAGCAGTTTTACTGGAAGAGCTCAGCAAAAAACGCTGGAGGTGATTAGCACAGCTGAATGCATTGATATGTCTGCAATAAGTTCAGGGTCTTCTGAATTCTTAATCTGATTCATGTTTCATATTTCATCAGCATAGCTCATTTGAAATAGCCTGTATTAAATTTCAACCTATTAAAATGGTAAAAGATTCAGTTAGAAAGCAAAATGTTTCTTTCTGACTACTCAAAGACTCTTAATCAAGAGTGGTGATCTCTAATGCACGCTTTGGCTTTGTTCCTACTGTGGAGCTCACCTTAATATCATCAGTTGAAGTATTATGCTTGAAATGGCTGTGCAGATTGCAATATAATTTCCCACTAGCAGTTAGGTAGGAACGTGAGGAGCTTTGTTAGTAAAAATGCACTTTACTTCTGTTTTTAATAATGTTTTAGGGATGGTGTTTGATGATAGACTCAAATTACTCTGAAAACCATGATGTTTCCTAATACTAGTATAACTAAATACTAGCACGATTACAATTTAAGGTCCAGAAAAACTAGCTCTTGTAACATTGAGTCAGAATTGTACTTAGCTGGGATATTTCTCACAGGGATCTCAATGTTCCTTTGGCTGTCAGTATGGATTTTCTGGCACATGCCCAAACATGAAAGCCTTTGCAAGACTTCAAAAGACCACGTTGCCTTTCTTCATATCAACCCGTGGTCTCTGTGTGTGTTGCAAGTTAAGGCTGTTTACCGTGCCGAACTCTGTCAGGAGCAGTGTGATCAGACACTAAAAAAATTTAGCTCTTATATGTGTTTGCTGTCACTCTGAATACTCAGCAAGATGACATCTCTCTCTGCACCAGCCTACAATGACCCATCAGAAAAAAACTTCTCACAGAAAGAAGCAATCCAAAGGGAGAGCTTTGCACTTGAGAGTCCCACATCAGAAAACCTATCAAGAACATAGAGGAGCCTTCTACAAATGAACGGGGTTTCAGGATAGAAATCCAAGATGACGTGAATGAAGTGAAGAAAGGGGACACAAAGTGGAAATGAAACAAAGTTAGTACAGAGCGAGATATTACATATTCCCATTACACATTCAGCTGTTCCTAAGACTGTGCTTGTCTTTTAGCATATAAGTAGGTGTCAGGTATTACGGCATGAAAGCAAAAGCAGTGGAAACTGAGGTGCAACAAAAGCCAAACTTGCCTACCTTCAGCTAAAGGTTGGGCAACTCTGTGTGTGTTCAGTGAATATCCCTTTGGTTGGATGCCTTTAATTTTGCTGCGAGTCTGTGAAGTCGTCCGATGGATGCTACCTGGCTCCAGGAGTCTGTACTTTGTTTCCACTGATTTTAGTGATATATATTCCACATTAGCAAATCAGCCAACTGAGAAATACTGTGGTGTTTACTCAGCGCACGTATGGAATGATGTTCTGCAGGGCTTGTAAGCTCTGATCCTTCTGTATCACTAGAGCCTAATGTCCCCACTTTGGCAACCTGCTTGAGTTACTCTGCAGGTGATGGCATAGCTTCAAATTGTGCTCCAGCTTCAGATCTAGCCTGAAAAGATCTGTAAAAGGTCAGTAATCTTCAGTTGGCATGGTGAACATAATAGAGATAAAGGAGGAGTCTAGCAGAGGAGAGGGTAGTCATGCAGTAGAATCAGCATGAAAAACAGCCTTTGTTTCTTAGCCAGAATATATAAAAAACATTGATGGGGACTGTGCCCTAACTTACATTTACGGTGCAGATTATTTATAATTTAAGGATGCTAGTTCCCTGAGCTGCTCTATGTTAATCCAGGAGTCAATTGAAAAGTCATCAAGAAAGTCATCAACAAGTGAAGATAAAAAGACCCAAAGCCCAGTGGATCCACATCTACCACAGTGCATCTCTCTGGCTCTGTAACACCAGTTTGTGCTTTCTAACAGTGCAGCCTGATGCTCTCTCTGACTGATCAGGTTAGCCAAATTTATGCTTTTCTCTCAGAAGATGTTTTCCAGTAACCCTTTTCTTCATTATTTTAAGAAAACTATTTATTTGCTAAAGCAGTTGGTTTTATTTTTCTCATGTCAATCAAATCAGTGCTGTGTGTAGCACTGATGCTACCGGTGGGATAGCAGGAGAGGGAGAATTCACAGCAAAGGTTTCTCCCACTGCCCACAGTGAACTGGGATGGTCCCATTCAAGGCTTTCTCACTATGGCCTGGGGATGGCACTATCACAAGTGCCCCCATGACAGTTTGGTGCCTGGCAGCTGGTGTGTTCTTGATACAGCTCTGGGAAGTCTTTCCCAGTCTCCTTTCTGTGATCTCATGACATGTCTATGCCTCCTCCTACAGTGGTTAAAAAGGGGGAAGGAGGAAGAGACAGAAACCATGACCAGGTTGTGCACTGTGATGTAGGGGTTCAGACTGGGAGAGCTTCCAGTTTGGGCTGATGTGCTGAGAGATGTTTTGCCACCCAGAGTAATCTTTAATCTTGATCTTCTCATCACCCATTACTGTTAACACCTCTGCTCCCCCTCAATCCCCTCACTGCAGCTCCTTGTCCTGCATGGCTGCAGCAGTAGCTTCCACCAGATCGAAGTCACATTTGACTTCTTCAAAGAGGGGAAGAGTCTCCACTGATCTTCCAGCTGGGCATGATTTTCTTTCTACTGTGTTACAATTTCCAAACATCCTTTCTTTATAACCTGAGGGTCACAGATTTTTGTTCTTTCTTTAAAGAGCAGCACAGGAAGCTCTCCAGAACAGTGATTTCTTAGCTGGTCTTTTGATTTCTCCAGGTCTTTCTTGGGCAACCCAATTGCCCTTGTTTGTTTTTAGCAAAAGAATTGCTTACCTTGTTTTCTGAAGGTCTTCTGGGTTTTTATGTTTGGTTGGTTGTTGTTTGGGTTTTTTTTTCCTTTGTTTGTTTGTTTTGCAAGAACAGGTTTTCATTTAGAGAGTGTCTGAATGGCCCAGCCAGTCCCTTCCTCATGGAAGAAGAATATAAAAATACAATCCCAAGGACTTTGCTTTTTTTCTTATTTCTCTGACTGCTTGAAGGGGGCTCTGAGGGACTTCACATATCGGGTAATTACTGGGTAAGTCTTTCTTATTACTTCATCTGCAGAAGTTGACTTTATCGGCGCACATCATATGCTCGCTTTCTCTTTATTTATGGACCTAATGTAACTTGAGGGTTTGTAACTGCACTGAAAGTAGCAGTAAATATCAACTGTTCATTTTACAACAGCACTCAACATCAAGAGGTTTCAGAGGCTGTTTCCTTAACTTTCAGTAGTACAGGTGTGTAAGTATAAACAAGAGCTTTGTAGCAGCGCAATGAGATTCTTTAACCTGGGAGTTTTATATTAGACCAAGAAAACACTAATAAAATCCTGAAAGGTTTCACCCTCTGGTGACCCCTCCTGCTTTCTTTTGCTGTTTTCAGCTATTACAACTACATGCTTCCAGAGAATCAAACACATGGCTATAGGGATTCCTGAAATATTGCTGAAACAATTTGATTGTTTTGATTGTAGCAGTTGCCGAAATATTCAGTTAGCAGATGCTTATTGTAAGCTATTTTTAAGGGAGTTCCCGCATGAACACAATAGTTTGATGATTTTTCTTTTATTTTTGTTGACTGAGGCCCTTGCCCCTCTCTCATACACGTAGAGGGTGTACTCTGACAGCTGTACAGAGCTCTTTTTCCATCGCAGGATGTGCCCTGTATAGGTGGGAGTTTTTCTTTTTTTCCTGCAACTTGTTCACAGGTACCATTTCTTTATAGCTACAGAGGAGGAGACCTTCTATTTTTGTAAAGCCCCTTTTTGAAGGAAGAACGTTTATTTTGTTGCCTGAGCCCATCTTTTCCAGTAAAAGTGTATTTCAGGAGGTGGAACCAGTCTGATTTTGTGCCCCTTTCTGAAACTGTTTCAAGTTTGAAGGGCTGCAAGGGGTTTTCCTTGGTTAACAGCAGCAGAGTTTTCGCTGCTGTCAGGAGTGATACCCACTTGGGGCTGGAAAATTAGATGCTTTGAATTTTCTAGCTGTGGGCAAATATGCACTTGTTTAAAATTTGCAATTGGATGGAATTTTTCTGTCTTGATAAGCTTTGTAGCCTTTACATAGTGCTACAAGCAGTTTGGAAGTATTGAGTGGACTTTGGTTAGTTCAAAAAAGCTGTTTTTTTTTCTCTTATGCTTGAATGGATATATGATACTGCCAATATGTTTTTAATCACAGAAAATGCAAGTGCCAGTAAGTGTACAAAGCGTGCCAGAGCTGTGAACTGAACTTTTTCATTTTCTGTCAGTCTCAGGAAATTCAAGGTCTTTAAAAACTATAGGTGTCAATTAGAAATTAATGTAGCTATATCTCTCACAGGTGTCTGCCTAAAGTTTGACTCCTACACTCAAACTTCACTGGAGAGGATTTAATCTCAGTATTGGCCTCAGTTTTTGTTCTCCATGGTTTTGGTAACCATGACCAAAATGGGCACAGTATTGGCTGGGAAAATTGGGTGTAGACCACTATATTAAAGCATCTCAACAGGAGCTTGCAAGGCTGGTGTGTGTGTGTATATATATATATATATTTTAGGCCTGAAGGTTTGGGCTTTAGTTTTTCAGTTTTGATTATTTCTTGCTCTTATGTACTTTCCTGGGTTATTTCTCTTTAGCATCAGAGCTTGCCTCAGAAAAGCTCAGGGGCCAGTATTTGTATTCCTATTTAAATTCCATGTTATGAAGACATAGGAGAGGCAATCCAGCACTTAAAAAGAAGGGAATGTTTTGCTGCTGTTGCCTTGACTCCCTCGTAGCAAGAAAAATCTAATTTAATGACTAAAGCAACAACTTTGGTTAAAAAGACATCCTATACCTGGAATCCCAGATTTATGTCCTAGAGGGATCAGCTCTTCATCCCGCATTTATCCAGCATTAAACAGTATATTCAGAAAGAGCTTTTCTACAGTGAGTGGATGATGAACCGTCTCCGCAGCTCCTTCTGAAAAAGTTGTGGTTTCTCTATCCTCTCTGAACAAAATCTTGTCTTGGTATTGCTCTGTTGTTCGCTCACTGATTACTACTTCAAATAGATATATGGTCTATATTCTCTTGCTGCTTCACAGTGTATTCACAGATAACTAGAGATTAAAAGTCTGCACCATGTAAGTTACTAGAATAATTACAGATTTGGTGCCCTGAGTGGTTGGGGGGTTTTTTTTTGTTTGGTTTGTGGGTTTTTTTTGTTGTTGGTTGGTTTTGTTTGGGGTTTTTTTTGAGTAATGGTCCTAGCAGTTCAGAACTGATAAATAGGTTGTCAGATAAATATATTTCAGCCCAGAACAATGTTTTCAGCAATCTTGGTTTTGCAGCTCTTTTCCAACACATCCATATGCGTTTTCTCAATCTATGTCTGAAGCTCAGGAGGAAAATAATCAGCTTTTGTGGGATTTAGACGTTATAGTGCTTCTCTATTTCTAAGTACTCAAGTAATAAAGGCTTTGGTAATCATCTCCAGAATACAGCATTACTGGCTTTCCAAAGCTGTCATTGCTGTTAAGTTTAATGGCTACTCTACAACTTAGAAGCAGCTATGAAAATCAAAAAGGGTGGCACTACAGCTACAGACCAAAATCCAGAAGGCCGTGGTTCTTGCTCCAAGAAAAATATTGAATGCAATAGCAGAACATGACTTCATTAACAGCATTAGAAGTTATCATTTACGGGAAGGCAAGCTCTCCTTTGGCACATATTTTAGTGAATGACAACAATTGAATATTTCAAAACGTGCATCGACAGCGAGTTTAGGGCAGCAGATCTAAAAGCATTTAAGATTACAGCATTGTTCTTTAGAATAATATGAAGAATTGTCATTGCACTAGGTTGTTTTAATTTTAAAAAGGCATTTTTGCAGAATGTTTAGTGAACACTAATGTTCATATTCATAATTAAAACCACAAGCATGTCTTCTAGATAATTATGTTGGCCAGTATCTTTCTGAAAATATGGGGGGTTGTGCTTTTCTTTTTTTTATATATGGGGGGTTTTTCTACTATATTCTAAATTTTGCTCCTTCATGGCTGCTGTAGTTTTGCTTAGGGTTGAGTCAGCTTTGGGATTAGGGCGTTGGATTGTTTCCTTCTGCTTCTCCTACATCCTTGCCTCTATACATGGAACCTACATAATTCTCATCAGTCCTCTCTACAGCCCTGGCTGGATTTGTTTATGATCTCTTCTTCTATCTAGCCAGCAGTGAGTCCTCTCCTAGGCTGTGGTCACTGCTACTGCCACACTGAGATTTAGCTTTTGTGGCATTATCTCTTCTGGGAACAGCAGGACAGATTTCTTGGATTTCTACAAGCCACCTACCTTAGTAAGCTTAGAGGACTCTGCAGCTCAAAAATCACTATTGTTTCCTTAGCCAGCAAAACAATATTGATAATATTGCTTAGCTCTTTTGACAGGTGGTTTCTTTCCTTCTCTTCAGCCCTATAATTGTTACATGAATAGCTGCTATAATTTTGATTACAGCATCATTCAATGTTTCAGAAAATCGAAATCAATTTCAATTAGTCTTTTCCAATTAACTTTTACTTAGAGGAAAACATTAAAGTGGGTATGAATGTTATTGTGTCTCTGGATATTTCTTGTTTACAATTGTCAGGCTTCATTCTTTTCTCTTTTACAGTGATACAAACCAGGCATAAATGTAAGGCACAATGTAAATGTATACTGCTGTAAAAGCCGGGGAGGGGGGGAGAGTGGAGAGGAAATAATTTGGGCCTAAAAGGGGCAAATTGGAGAGTATTTAGATGCAGGTAGAGTGCATGATCTTCAAAGCAGAGGGGGCAAAGAGAGAAGGCCCATGAATAAGAAGGGGATCAGGAATTTGAACTCAAATCCTGCTGAAAGGCACAACAAGCAGCAGGTTTGTTGTCCCTGCCCAGTCTTGCCGCGATTATGTGTTCCCAAGTATGGCTCTTCAGACAGGAAGACATGCTGGTAAGACATGGCTTCTGGCAGACAGAAAGGGAATATAACCATGTAACACAAGCCTTCCCTCCGCATCCGGCAACTGGGAAAGGAGAAGAAAGGCAGACAGGCTGTTCCCATGTCCTGACTGGTTCTGGGTGGCTGCAGAGACCAAGCATACCTCACCATAACTTAGGGTACCCAGGGGAAACCAGGAGAGCCTTTCAGCCTTTCAGAGCTGTGATGCCTGAGGTCATAGGATCATTTTGGATGGAAAAGACCTCTGGGATCATCGAGCCCAACTATCTACCCTATTCTACAAAGTTCTCCCCTACACCATATCCCCCAACACCACATCTAAACGACTCTTAAACACATCCAAGGACGGTGACTCAACCACCTCCCTGGGCAGCCTATTCCAATGCCCAACCACTCTTTCCTGAAGATCCACTTTGGCTGTGCCCAGGCTGGGAGTGGGTGGCATAAAGCAGACCTCTCTCCAAGGCAGTTAGAGACATCATGCAAATACTCATTTGCTCTCACTGTATCTTAACAGGGCCAATGGCCTCCTCTGCAGTGGAGCTGAGCCTGCCACTAAAAGTGATGATAATGAAGTTTAAAGAAATGGGAGAGGAAAGCAAAAGTGGTTTAATTTCAACTGGAAATGATGTTTGTTGAGAGATGTTAGTTGTTTGGCTTAAATAAGCAAGTTTTAATTAGAATAAATCACTTAGGGTTATAATATGGTGAGATTTATGCTCTTTGCTTAGCTTTACTTAGCATGAGTAGCTAGATTTGCTGAAGCCTTTAGGCAGAAATAGAGTTAATTTTCTTATTAATTTTCTTAGCAGCTGGTCCAGTGCTGTGTTTGGTCTTTCAGTACAAGGAAAGTGTTGGTAACATGCTGATGGCTTGGTAGTGTTTTCCCTAAGCCTGAGACTTTTCGGTTCCCTGTGTTCCGTGGTGGGTGCAGGTGCATGAGACCACATAAACCAGGAGATAAGGAGGCTCCAACCATCAAGAGAGACAGCAAATCAACAAGGTAAGAGCACCCAATAGGTCGCCTGCCCGTTTGGGCACAGAAAAGAACCCAGTAAGGTGTTAAAAGAGCCCAGATGAAAAATCACTGTTGGACTAAAAGACATGTGAGGGGCGGGTGTACAATCACAAGGGTATAATGGGATTTCTTTGTTCAAGGTTCCACCCTTTTTGGAGGCACCCAGCCCAGGCTGACTTTTCTGCTGTATTTTTTCAATTAAATTACTTTGGGATACCTGGACCTTTGCTGTGGGAAACCTGGGGTCGAGCCTGAAGGAGGAAGAGCCCGAGAGTAAGTGTGTGTGTGTGTGTGTGTGTGTGTGAGAGCAGTTGAATGGGGCACCCACTGGCTCACTGGGGTCCCAGAGGTGACAGACTCGGGTGATGGGTGTGCAGCTCCTGAAGTGGTGTGTGAACACTCGGGCAGTGGCTTTGCCTTTAAGATGTTTTAAAGAAGTTGTCATGCCTCACAGGGCAGGTGCATTACTGAGGTTTTGATGACAGTAGTTTCATTTTTGATCAGCCTTTGCTATTTCTTGAATTCTAGGAGAAGATCTGGTTACCAGGATGTTTCAGCAACCAAGTAAAAACCCCTTTAGGAAGGGATATTTCAATAGTCCAAGGTGGCAGCAGAAATGGGAGCTTCTACTACCCTCTTCTGCTCTAGGCTTGCTCTGACTTTTCACTCTAAGGGTTAATTTTACCTGTGCTGCACAGCGCAGCCTGATGGAAAGATTTCCAGACCAATTCTTTCTGAGTTAGCATTGCTAGCACAGAGGTGAGAGCCGCATTAGCAGAGCGTTGCACAACAACCACGTTCTTCTGAGAAACTAGGCTTGGATGCCTCCACTCATTTAGCAGTAGGTCAGATATCAGAGCCAGGCACCACGTTCTGGCACGGAGATGTGGGCAATTCTCGTGAGGGGAAGAGCACTGACCGCTTCCCCAGCTGACTCACCAGGTGAGCCTGCCCATTAGCAATGCCAGCGTGGTGGCCTCCCAAAGGACACAGTCGGTCATGAGTGACACAGCCAGAGACAAGAGACCTTCACATCTTTGGCTCCTGACCAAACTCCTCCATGAGAGGAGAGGTGGGCGGTTGGCAGCTGACTGGGAACATCAGTCTGGGTATTGATTTCTTTCTTCCTCCAGGCTGAGCAGAGCAGGATCCTGCCCCTCCTTTTGAAGAGAACTGTTGGGACCCAACACCGAGCAGCGTGTGTCAAGTGCTGGTGGAAACACTGGGGAAGGCTCCGCAGTCATTGCAACCAAAGCTTTACCCAGCACCAAGAGCACTGCCATCCATTTTACTCCCTTGTCTTGTCGTCCAGCTGAGTCAAGATTCCTAAAGTTCTCCTAAAAACGTCAGCAGGAGATCTGCTGCAACTCCATGTACTGTTCAGAAAGCTCATGGGATTAGCTGGGCCTGATGGAGTAGAGTATATAATCTTTCTCTTCAATTGCTGGAAATCTGTTGTTATGCCAGGCTCTGCCTGTCCCGAGAAGTATTGTGCCAAATTTCATACTGAGTGAGTGCAGTTCTATAAATCAGCATTGATTCGTAGCTTATCAGAACTGCAGGCAAATAAGAGAAGGCTAAATGAGCAATATTGTGTATTTAACTATGTATGAGGTCCAATGCAAACAGCACAAGTTGGATGTACTGGCAGTGGATTCAGTAATGACACCATTTACTTGGGAACACTCCCTTTCCTTTAGCCAAATGACAAGAAATCCTTTTTGGCATTGCATGACTGTGACGCTGCAAATTTTGCAGCACGGAAATAAACTTGAAAATTTAATTTAACACTGAGCAATAACTTGCTGATCACAGACTGTAACTTTTATCTTAAGGGAAATCACTTTCCTTTAGACAACAGCAATTAATGCTCAGACGTGGAGGTATAATGGGCAGTTCAACAGAAGAGTAATGTGTTCATCCTTGTGTCTCATAAACATAGAATATACATAGCTCTGCTTAACCTTCAGTGATGTCCTCTGCAGAACACTGCAAGTGTTCCAGACGTTTGCTTGTTAAAGGATGATAAAAAATATAATCAGATTAAAATGGCGGTGATGGATTCTTGAAGCTGTTTGTTGCAAGATTCTGACCCACGTTCAGCCCTACTTAGGGTGGTTTTGCACTGCCCTCTGGGCAGAATGCCCTTGAAAAGGGCAGAGCTGGTGGTGTGTTTGTGGACAACACTCCAAGGTGTCTAAAGCAGCAAAAGTCAAACTCTGCTTGCCCTGAGAATTTATTTTTTTAAGTCAGATAAATACTAACAGGAAAAAAATAGGGTTGTTTAATTTGTAAAGAATATGCTGGCTAAATCCTGTGTGAGATCACATTTAGTAAACATTTACAACAAGAAATCAACATGATTCCTGCCAATAAATCTGAAATCAGACCTCGCTGTTAAAAAAAAAAAAAAATACAAGAGGAGATTAGCCATCCTATCTAGCACCCTTTGGGTTTGCACTTTGGTACTGATCCTGAAAGTGACAAGTTGGCACTCAGAGTCCAGCTTTACAAACATGACCTTACTTCTACCTCATGCTGAAATGCCCTGTGTCATAACGGGGCTTCATTTCATTTTCCTCAAAGATGAGCTTTTTGTCATCCTAATTCTGCTAAGAAAAAGAAAGGCTTGTAGGAAGCATCATCTCCCCTGGCTTTAGCTTAGATCTGAAGCTTACAGTTCTTCCTCCAGCCTGTCCTTTCTGCATTCTCCTTCCTCACATTCCATTTTAATTTCTCTTCTTCCTCCTCTCCCTCTCCTTTAGCAGGTCAGACTGCACACCTCCCTGACACCTGGATTAGAAAGCTGTGCCTTAAAAGAGGCTGAATGCTAATGCCAGCTCACCAGATTTCACAGGCTGTGGATTTAACCTCACTGCAAGGGTGCAAGGAGTGCTGCAGCAGCACAAGCCTCATCTCTATCTCCTGCACTTTCATTCTGCTGTGTCCACTTCATTTTATCTTTGCAGAAACACAGCTCATTTCTCAACAACTCCCCATGGAAAGACTATGCTACCTGTTCTTCTTTTCCAGAGACTCTTCAGACGTGCTTCAGCCTCTGGCATGATCAGGTAAGAGCATCAATAAGGATTCCTGTCTCACTGCTGCCAGACAAGACATATTCATCTTGATATCAAGAAAATCAAGTTAGTTTGTTTTACATACACAGACACGTATAGCTTCCTACTTGTCCTTTCTCATTCCTCTGGGCCTGATTGTCACACCAGGAGGCTATAGAACGATAGAGGGAAATTTTTATTCCTGTATGATTAGATTTATCCAGTGATAACCCACATCATTAAAGAGCCAAGATCCAAAGCAACCTCCACAATCTGCTGTTTGTGGGTGATAAGACACACTGTGCACTGGGAATATCAGCAGATGTTCTATGCCCCTACCAGAAAAGAACCTGTTCTTTGGTGTTTGGCCTGAATTGTCTCGCTATCTGTCCTAGGACTGAGCAGGTAGTGGTAGCTAGACTCAGCACTCCAAGCTACGTTTAACTTCTTACTGTCATTCAGAAAGATGATTGTGCTGGCCCTGCTCATTCTCCTGGCCTTTTTCATCAGCAATATTGGCCCAGCGCTTGCCACACAGGTATCTTTCACTCAGAGGTTATTATATAGGAATATAAGAGCATTATTAGGACTCTTCTGCACATACCTGTTAGAGGAGACCAGCATGGATTATCTGCAGGGCCTTGGGCCTAATTCTTCAACATGAGCAAAACTGAGATAGAAATCTCTCCCCACACTTCAGCTCATGCAGAAGTCAGAATGGAGAAACACCTGCTGTAACTCCTAGCAGAAGCAGACCATAGACAATCCCAAACTGCAGGTGTGATGCAGGTAACAGTGCATGTTATCAGATTGGGTAAGCACGTAAAAAGATTCAAAGATTGATGCAACCTGTATGGTTTCTATCACTGTCACAGTTTTGGCTGTCCTCATTAGAAATTAATTGTTTTTGTGTCTTCCTCAATGGAAGATTTTAAAACAAGAGTGAAGCAGGTGTGCAAGTGTCAGAAATAATCCCCACGCTCTCCCTGCTGCCAATGTCTTTGGGAGCAGAGATGGGATTGACATTTTCCTCCTTTAATTATGTCCATTTTAATTTGCTGTTTGCAAGGAAGCCACCAGCCTGGAACAGCTGCTGGGGCTGTGTAAAATTAACCTGAGCTGTGTCCAGGCTCTAGCAGACGGGTGCTGCTCTGCACAAGCTGACACATTCCACGTTGAAGCTGAGTGCAGAATGCTGAAAGCTGGACGTGCCCTGGAGATCAGTATGTCCTGCCTTCCCCTGGGTTTATCTTCTTAGGCCTCACAGAGATGGATTTGCAGAGGGGACTTGGGAAGAGTACAATTCTCATCTGTAAGTTCCATATTGTATTTTGTATCATGAGATGTGGAAGTGAGCGTGGGAGGTACCGCTTTCTCCCCAAGAGTGTCACCACGATTGCTTTATAACTAACCCTAAGCAACAGATATGTAGATTAAACACCTTTGGAAAACCCTAGCTACCTCCCACGCTCCATCTTCCACTCCAGAGTTTCTTGAACTAAGGCAAACTTGCCCTGTCTGGAACTTTTTACCCCAACTAAGCCTCAGGGTGATTCCTATGGCAGCAAAGGTGGTTTGTCCTGGAAGCAATAGCTCATGTCCAGGGCAGCTATCTCCGGGCTTTTGCCTGGAATTTTTTATCTCAGGACAAGTTTGGTTAGTCCTGTTGCTCTGGTTTTACCTGTTCTCTGAATGATAATTATGCAGTCTCCAATGCTCCCATTGCAGTGCTTGGCTGCAGTCTGCCCAAGACTCGTTCCATCCTGTCAACTCTCAATGCTCTTATTTCAAATTAAGGCTGTGTTTCATGGGGAAAATCAGCAATGTTATGGTGAGTCAAGAAGAAGTATGAAGTCAGTTGGTGTAAGTTAACAAGGGGGAAATGTGCATGTTGAAGATTTCCACATACAAAATGCCTTGGAATCAATTCAGAGCACTCTTTCACTAAGGACTAAATCCCTAAGGATTAAGGACCACTTTAGTCACATTAGGACCACTGTTATCTTAAATGAGGACATCCTTTTGGGACTTTAACGCAGGTTGAATTCCCATGGTCAGATGAAGTGGCTTAATTTACCAAGGGTCCCCTTGCATACAAACCCTAAGTCTTCTTTGTTTTGCACTTTTGCCGTGTCCTACAGCAAAGGACTGCTGCATCACGCCTGCTATCCCACGTGTCTAAAATCCTCTTTCCTTCTCTAAGTCACTGACTCATCCCTTTCGTCAACTCTTGACTCTCTTTGCAAAGTTTTTTACGCTGCAAGCTATATAAAGAAACAAATTGCATTCAGCTGTATTAGCAAGCAGCCTGGAGGGGGGGGTTATTATTTTTTTTATTTTTTTTTTTTCTATATACAGTGCCAGAAACCAGTTTTCCCAAATCTTCAAACTTTCTGAAACACTTGACTCACTTTCCTGCATTATCAGGACTACTTCATGCCTTGAAATTTCTGCATATGGTCGGGTTTTACTCCTTCATTCACTGTGTTCTTTATTCATAGCTGATCATTTTTTCCAAAATTATTTAGATGATGCTGCAATTAGCATATTTCACATAGAACTAGCAAGTCCGTCTACTCTCTCACTGTAATTAGAGAGAAATGTAACACATTTGAAAATAAATAGCCCAGGCATGAGGTGGTTTTGTGGAACAATACAGAACAAGTGGGTGGACAGAAATGTGGAAATAAAGCCAGGATTCTGAGTGGTAAAAATTGGCTCATCTCCATCAGCTTGTTAGTGTACAATAGCTTGAACTCTTGCATTTGGCAATAAGCTCTAAAATGATAAAAATACATAGTAGAAGGACAAACATGTCCTTCTAAGCTGTTCTTTCAGTGGAGTTCTGCTGGCAGCAGCACAGCTTCAAGAACAAATGATCTAAACTTAGGTTTCTCTATTTGCACTCGTGGCTGTAACTCACGTGGAGTTACAGCAGGGAAACTGTGCAGAATGGGGGTTGTCTGTGATAGCTAGAATGACTGGAGATATGCAGGAGGTAAATAAAGAGATTTCTTCATATTTTAGTGATCTGAGTGACCAGAAAGTACAATAGCTCAGACCAATACTGTATGATTTGTAATTTTATACCATTGAGCAGTGGGCAGAGGGAAATACTGAAAAATTCCTTGGATTTTTATTTGTCCTTCTTGCTAGCAAGGCTTAAATTGGAGTACTGTTTCCAAAAATGCCAACATATCTTTAGAAAAATCAGGATACAGGTTCTAAACTCAAGGTGCTGTTGGAAGTTGTAATCCCATCCTGTCAGTCATCCCTAACTTCATATCACGAGTATCCTACACCACAGCTTCTGTTTATAGTTTCCCACAGGCAGATTTCTGGTTTGGGCAGTGCTCAATAAAGAACCAGGCACGTAAAATCTGCTTTAGCCATCATTTGTTAGCACTAAGAGGAGAAAGGGAGATCTTTGTGGCCTGGCTTCCTGGTGTAATACCTATGGATAGAAATGTGTCTTGAATCATGACCTTATCTACTTGCTTGTAGGAAGTCGGGTCATTAAATGTACCTATTCACATCGATCTTTATTTGAGAATCTTTTTCATCTTATTTTTCTGTAAGTCAAATAATTTTACAACAGCTTAGAAAGATCTCATCATATCTGTGCTATGTTAACTGCTCAGAAATCTGATAAGACATGGCCTCTTCTCCTTACAACTCTCCAAATATATTCTTCCACTCATTTATTTGCTGCTTCTGGATGACAGCAGCTCTTCGAATGGCTTAATATAGCATGTAAATATCATGAATTTGCAGAATATGGAGCACCAAAGAAGAGAATTAGATTGTACTGTGTCTGAGCCTCATTTCTCAGGCTAATACAAAATGTCATATGCATCTGATACTGAATTGGAAACAAGTTGTTGCTTTTCTTTAAATTTAGGTTATGGTAAAAGGCTAAGAGTACTCCCACACTCTTACATGGAAAAAATTATAACTATGAATCATCTTCATTGCGTTTTCTTCCTCCCCGATGCTAGCAGTAGGGCTATTGATCTCCCCCAGCAATGAGATTGAGTGTATTGTTCTGTTTCTTGACGTACATCTGATGGCTGGAATTGGGACCAGCACTTGGTTTTCACAGTTGTCAGCTGAGTTTCACACCGATATTACTCCTATCTTGAAATTTGTAGGACAAATGTATTCATGCAGAGCTCTATTGAGCTGTTAGCATAAGGGCTGTTATTAGGCTAGTGTTAGGAAACAAGACCCATTTTTCATTTATTATTGGATGAAGTGTCTCAACAAGATTATTTTGTGTAGCTAACTCAGATTAGCTACACACCCTACATGAATTATCCAACAGTCACCTGTGTTGACACTGATCACCCAGAGGGACACCATGGGAACACCAGAGAATTTACTCATAATTGTTAGTGTTGATACAGTTGAGATGTCTGTGGCCTTTCAGACAACATCTGCAGCTCAGGGGAGGCTGGGTAGGAAAGAGTCAGAATTAAGAGTCTGAGAACTTGCATGGTGCCTCCCTCCTCAGATGAGATGGGCTGCCTGGGCTCAGTGCCCAAGGAGAGCCTGCCATCATCACTTATCTGCAGACGGAAGGACATGAGTAATGCTTTGGATGTCACCCCACAACTCTCCCGCTGGTGGTGTTGCTGCACCAGAGCCACAATCACCCCCAGGAATTCTAGGGGGGGAGGGGGGGGAGGAGGAGGAGGGCGGCACAGGAATGCTGTCCCACTCATGCTTTGAATCTCAGACAAACCTCTGGACATAAGCGACACTTTGGCCTTGTCTAAGAAGAAATACAGGGCTGAACCTGAGGGATTTTCCCTTGATTTTTGGTGGTTCTTCTGTTATTTGGAGCATCACCCACCTGCAATCCTTTGCCAGGTTCTCCCTTTGGTAGGTTCTCACTGCCTGATGTTATAAGGATGCTAAGTGTTCACACTCTTCTTAGTGGGCTATTTTTCTTCAAGAAAGAAAGAAAAAGCAAGTTGATTTGTTTGTGTGGGGTTTTTTTCCATGTTTGTGTCTGAAGGAAAAAAGTCATTGTCAAAGAGTCTTGAACATGTTGGCTAATTTCAGCAAAAGGGATGGCTGAGCAGAGATCTCAGAGGCATGGGGACTTGACAGCCCACTGGCTGGGGGCAAGAAAGAAGGAGCAACAGGAGGAACTCAGCTGAGATTTCTCTGACAGCAGCTGGTTACCCAGTGACTGTGCCTGTAGCTCTTCGTACCCTGTGTTCACTCATGCTCAGCAGGAAATCTGAAGGCTATAACCATGGGACAGAAGTAGATCTTCAGATGTTGGATGAACAGACCAAGGAGCTTGAGGGGGAGGAGGACTTAGGGGAGACAAAGATTGGGGGCACGGTGATGGCAGTTCTACAAGAAACAAAGGTGAGAATTGGGTTACATATAGGGATTAGTGCTCAGGACACAGAAAATACATTTGTAAGATGTCAGGCTTAATTTGCTTTTGCTGCAGCCCCAATTGCCATAACTTTGTTTCTGCATTGTCTCTCACATCAGCAATGACTAGAAAGGCAGAAGCAAACTTCCACAGCTCCTTGAAGTTTTAGCATGGCACAAAATAGTGTTTCCTATGCAGAGAACAGCTCCCCAATAACTGCAATTAGCAAATGGAAGAGCTCTAAAGCACACCTGTGTGTGTGTCAGGAGCGGCGCTCTCCTTCCGTGCAGGAATCTGTAGGAGTTAGAGGCAGAGGTCACTACAGAGCCAGCTCATGGAAGTAGAGTTTACCCAAAGTGTAGTCTTTAACACATTCTCCTACTCTTAGCTTTCTGATGTGTTTAGTGTGGGCGTTCTGCACACGTGAATAGGCCTTATCAAGCTGTGACCTTGAAGGAGCTGCTTTTATGCAAGAAACAAGGTTATGCTTCTCCACTGCTTGTGTAAAAGTCCCTAGCAGCCCACCATAGGGTTATTTGCCACTTCCTCAGTGAGTGGAGGTTTACTTACTTGGCGGCGTGCCTAGCTCAGAGTTGGTACCAACCAGAGACTCAATCTACATCTGTTACCTACTTCCAGGAATAGCATTTGCAATCGATCTGATTGCTGTTCCCTTTGTCAAGGTAACTGTGTCACCCTTTTGCAGTTCAGTCTTATGTTCTTCTAAGACTTGAGCTTTAGTGTTGCAAATAGCAAGAAAGCGGTGGGATACGACAAACTGAAAAGACCTGGGATAATTAAAGATAAAAGACCAGGATCTGTGTCACTCATCGTGTACGTGATCTGATGTAAAGTAATATGAACTTTTTTTCCTGAAAAAGGAAGCACTGTGCCTTGTCAGGGAACAAATGGCAGCCAGAAAGCCTGGTTGCAGAGACCAAGCCAGAGGCTTTGCACAATATTCATTTCACTGAGCTGAAAGGTATTGCAACAGTATTCTTTGTAGACCAGCAATGGAAACAATCTGCAAAAATGGTCCAAAAAAACCCAAAACCCACAAGTTTACTCTGCAGAAAATAAGAAGAGCATAATTTACTGGACTGGAAAGAAACAGTAGTAAATAGTAAAATTTGCCAAACCAGTGACACCCTCCTTTTCCTTCCAAGAGTTACACTAGAACCAGAGTCCTTGCTTTATCATGTTCCCCTCACCAGTAAGTTTCAGAAACCCTCTAAGATAATTGTTTGCAGCTTTTATGATTACATCACTGGAATGTTGTCAGAAGAAATGCTTGCCCTGAGCTGCCACAAAGTATTATGCTGCCAAAGAAAGTGGCTCTTTGTAACCGAGGAACTAGAGATCTCTGACTTTTCTCAGCTCTGCTTACAAGACTTGTTGAAAAGAGTGACAAAAGGCTATGTCCACATGGACAGCCTAACATGCTCATGAAGCACGCATTTGACCATCAGAAAGAGTTGTCAAGAATTTGCTGTGGAGACAGAGGAGAAAGGAGACGCATATTGCTAATACAAGACTAGTGCTTATTATCTGGATGAGCTTAATGCCCAGTAAGGTGTAAGATGTCATTGCAAATCTCCAGTGCTTCACATCATGAAAAAGACTTGGGCTTAGTCACTCAAAGGCATGTCACTGTTAGACAATTTTGCACTCTTAGGTAATCTGTTTGAAAAATAAGTATTACTATGATTCAGCTACACGCTAATCAATCATATTGCATTGTAAATCAATTGTATTCCCCATAAATTGTTTTTAATTGCACAAATTGCACAGGCTACTTTAAAAAGGACAATGTCATGGACAAGACAGAGTAAATGACAACCCACATTGGATCTGGGAACTCGGGTTTACTTAACAACCAAAGAGATTAGAACTTCTACCTTTCTTAATTATTTCACAAACTCACTGACTCCCACCACCCCAGTGTTTTGATGACTAGGTTTCAACTTCCCTTCCCAGCAAGGGATATTACTATCCTTCCAGGAAGGCCATCTCCTGGCATTCACCTACACAAAGCTCTCTGGTCTCTAGGGTCTTCCCTCACTCAGGACCTTTCCTCTAGCCAAGACCTTCACCTTCCTTTTTCCAGGCCACCTTCTTTTTATTGAGAACCCTTATTTTTGGGAGCCCTTCATTTTATCACCAGATATTATTTCCAGAATTCCAGGACCCCATTTTTCCCAGTTAGAACAGCCAATATGCAGGAGCACAATGCTCATGATCAGCTTCGCAATTAGTGGTTCTGTCTCATGTCTCTTTTTTAATTGCAGGATTCATCATGTGCCACTTCTGTTTAGTTCAGGTGTTACCAAAATTTACCACCAGCCTGTATCAGCTGCAGTTAGTAAGTAGCAGGCTCCTGCTTGACAATTCAGAAGTTCGGCTTCAGACATTCACACTACAAACTTACACACAACTATTTGCTCCCTGTTTGCTTTCACAATTTAAGCCATTTTTTCACCTACAACAGGCAGGACAGAAGCTTTCCACATTCCTCACCCACTGCCTTATCTGGACTGGGATTAAATGGGTTGGGGTAAATGCTTGAGGACAACTAGATTTTAAAGTTTAACTGGATGGAGAAACACTGCTGACACCTACCCGAGTTCTTCCAGAAGAAAGAATCCAGTTGGGAATAACCTGATCATTTCTGTCTTCCCCAGTAGAGTTTGTGAAGAACCCCTTCAGGTTGCTGAGCCAGATTCAAATTAGTGATAGAGTGATTGGAACTTCATCCAAATTAATGATGAGGGAGGTGTTAGGATAAGGTAGAGGAGACAATGAGTTAATACAGAACACCAATGAAACTTGGCATTGGCGCATGCAAAGATATTTAATAGCAGGCAGCTCTGCTGCAGAAGGTTCTCCAAGCTAGCACAAGCTCAACCCAGTAATTCCTAGAGTGCATCCTCATGAGAATATGGCCATATTGCTTCCAGATTTGAGCTGGCTCACATGGAGCTGGTGTGGCTGTCTCTCCACTGAGAGGACAGTTGCTGTGCCACCTACTTTATTCTCCCTGAGATGACCAGGAGGACATTGTGGTTGTTTGGGGTGGGCTAATATAAACTAAAACCCACTCACCTGTATTTCATACAAGCTAAGAAAAAGACAAGAAGGACTGGATCTGGTGACTCAGTAGTATTTTACCAGAATTCTGCTCAGTATTTGCAAGGCTTCAACCCCCTTTTATTAGAGACTCTTTTGCCTTTTTCTTCTTTTGTATTTCTAGGAGCTAATTCCCATTTACAAAATTATTTCAGATGGATCAGATAGCCAGGCTTTACTTCTTTTAAAATGGCTGAAAATTATTTAAGTCTATTCATTGTGAAAAGAGGCCCCAGAGTGTTGGGCATTCACAATGAAAAACTATTTTTAGTCTGTTTTCTTAAGGAAACGATGCCTATTCAGCCAAGTTGTTTGTTCACCCATCTATCAATCCAGTTCTAATAACTATGAACCTGCAGACCGATTTCAGGCAGATTTGGCAAATTTGCAAAGTTCCTGCAAATCATGTAAAAAAACTGTGATTAGGTAGAAAAAGCCTATTATTTCCTTGATGATGCAGGAAATGGAGGAAAGATTCAGCCATTGTTCTTTTGGGTTAGTTAGTTAGTCTGTACTATTAATTGACCAGGTGCAGAGCTCTAATTCAGCTACAGCACATCTGGCCTCTTCCCTGTCTGGTAATTAGATGATCTGAAGTGAGGTAAGACTATTATAGGAGAGCTTAGGGATATGGCACCCGAAAAGAGGAGGGGAAAACTGTGGCTACTGAGTGGAGCTTCGTAGGAAACATGTAGAGAAACAAATCAGTAGGAGATCAGACTTCATTAGCTCTGCTACCCATGAAATGCTGTCTTCTCTTTCCCTCTGGAGTTTCTTATTCCTTTTTTTTTTTTTTTGGCCATTTATATTCAGAAATCTCACCTGAATGACTCATATCTTTTCAGCTGGCAGTTTGAAGATGTCATTGCCATTCAGCCTACATCTGCTCGATAAAAATGACAGCCTCCTTTCCTGGCACCTGCTCCGTGAGCTACTTGGAGAACACAGAAGCCCAAGAGGCACACTCCATTTTCACACACACACATTATCTGCGTCACTTTCCTTCTTTTTCTTCTTTTGGGGAGTGAATATCGAATATACACCTCACACGGACACTGGGGAACTTTTATGATGACAGTCACGATTTGTGAAAGTATCAGCTGGTTATGTCTGGATCATTTTCTTTTAATTGTGAGATTTTGAGAATTTAAAGTCCAGAGATTTTTAGCATGTACCTGCTGAACGAGGTGCTTTTCAAACACAAGTTATTCTCAATTGCAAATGCATACAGATGTGACAGAGCAGCCACCTGAGGAGTTGAGAGAGGACCGAAGGGAAAAATCGAGGAAAAATAGTAGAGGGGATGTTTGGCCCTGCATTTATGGTACACGTGAGTCTGGTGAAGGACTGAAGGTGAAAAGAGGGAAATAAAATGAAGGAGTGGGAAGGCAAAAAGCTGCACAAGAAAGTAATGTGGGATGTCTTTGAAAAATGCCTTTAAGTTTCAAACCTTCTCTGTAGCAGCCTTTTGTTAACTGACAAAATGAAGACCAGAAGAACACTGCATGGTATCATATTGTTTTGTTTATTACCTGTCATTTTCTTCTTACAAATGTTAATACTTTACTCACTTTTCAACATCTGCTGGAGCACTTGGCAGATGTCTTAGATGAGCTGCCAACATGCACTTGCATCTTAAGTACCACAAATTGATTTGACAGCTAAACTGGACAAATTTAAACAAAAATTGGTTACAATCAAGACTGAAGTTTATCTTCTCCTTGCCAAAGTAAAACCCTGAAAAACACTGGTTCATTTGTCACAAATATTCTATTCAGCCTCAGAGAAAAGCTCTGTTTAGAAGAACAGTAGAGGAAAATATAATCTAACCCTCCAACGTTACTGTTCCTTCTTCTTCAGTAAGTGTTAGGGCACCCATTTTTGGAGCCATGTTGGGGCTCTTTTTTCTCTGAGTAAATGAAACCCCTCAACCCAAATCCTTTGGCACAGCTTGTGCTGTGGTAGCTCTGGCATCCCCCATGAGACACACACCTTCCTCACAGGGGAGAAACGGGGAACTGGTTCTTTGCCAAGTGTTTCAGTTACTACTTCACTTTTTTTAATCTGGTTCTCAAATATTTATGGGACTTTTCTAGTTGAAAGTACCCGGCAAAGTTGGTTCATATTTGCAAACAGTTTTGAGATGACAGCAATCACACTGGCAGTTTTACTGGTGTTTTTTAATGGTCTTCTTGCCAGTTCTATTTAGAGCTGTCCTTGGAGGTTACAGTTCATTCAGAGCCCACCGTGTATTCAGAGCCCATCTCGTATTCTTCATAATCCTCCCAAATCATGCCAAACCCAAATAATCTATCTCACAAGCAAATTATACTACTAGACCATTCATCCTCCTGGACTCTGAATAATATACAGAACACTGGCTCCATCCAGGGTCCTTGGGGCATCCTGCTATTAACCTTTTTCCATTTTAAGAGGTAGTAATTTATTCTAGCTCTTTGTAGTCTCTCTCTCAGCTAGTTTTTAATTCATGACAGAACTTTACCTTTCACCTTTGAGTCTCAAGTTCCCTCACAGCCTCTTTGAAAAAGACTTCATTGACAGTGTTTCAAGGCACCAAATTAATTGCATCCCCTCATCCTTCATTAGCCATTGTTTTAATTTTGAAATAATGCTTACATCTTAGAAAAGAAATGCTTTTCCCACCATTAGCACATGAATTTATTTTTGCTTATCGTAGCCAGAGCACAGGAGGCCTATTTGCTTGCCTTTCTTCCCCTATTGTTATAATTGTCTGCTTCCAGCCTGTAATAGTCACCCAGCTGCCTCGGAAACCCACCATTAATTCTTTATCTCAACACAGAACTAAAACTCTATAACCCATATGATTCCTAAAATCAACATGACTATGTTTTTAATTTTCTCCTTGCAAAGTAAGTGTTTGCCATAACACATTGCCTTAGGTCTTTTAGGTCAGATAAACAGCCCATTTAATTCAAAATGTTTTTTTTATTTTGTGGGATGGATTTTTCTGAATTCAGCTGCTTCTTGTTTTAGCTCTCACTAGACTTTCCTATATCACCTGCTCACAGTTAAGTAATGTGATTTAATTTCATCTTTTCAAAGATGACTCCAGGAGTCTTTTACATGTATTACTTGTAACAACCAAGATAAAACCCTGAATTCCCCACAGGTAGTTGTTTCCTTCTGTTCCATTATACTAACTAGTGTGATTAAGAATGTAAATAAACGGCTCCCTGTCTCTGCCAAATATTTTTCTTCTTCAGTTATAAATGGAGGACTTTCCCTTTTAAAGACTTTAAAACACACTTTTTCACTCTTGGTTCCTACAAAAATGTACAGAACAATGACCTCAAATTTTTGCTATACTTACAATTTGCTTATTTCAGCAGTTTCTTTTTTTTTTTTTTAATTCCATTAACAAATAGCAGCTTATTAAAATAAAAACTTTAACAGCTGGTAAATCCATGTCCGTCTGTAGTCAAAAGGAGATTTTAAAAGTGGCTGGCTTTAAAAACCTTGTAGCGATATCCCTTTTCCACACTTCTTCTGGAGGCAGGGAAGCAGAAAAGGCAGTTGCATATCTCTGTCATGGCTGAGGGCACTGTTAATTGAATTTGTGCCAAGTGACACAAATACCTTACCCGATCAGCAACTGACTGGATGGAGGGGACTGTGTTGAGCTGGCTATACCTGGGCTGCAGGTGAGTAAACCTCCTTTCATGCCTTTTGCTAGTGACCTCTGTATTTGTGTTTGCCCACGGCAGGCTGTGTGGGAGGTTTGTTTTTCCGCTATTTTACTTTGTCAGTCAGTCATGTCAGACCGTGGCCATCAATACTTCTGTGTGCCTTTCTCTCAGCAATCCCCTTTGAGTTCAATTGAAGGCTTTCATTGTTTTATCATTGTCAAAACTTTCTTAACCACAGAGACCCATTCCTCAGCAGCAAACTCTTAGAAAAACAGCATGGATGAAAGGATGCACTGAGCAATAGACTGGGTAGCCTGTTTTGCCTCAATTACCATGGAGCAATTGAGGGGTGAGGCGATTTTCCTCCCAGCAGCTGCATGGATTCTCATCAATGTCTTGAGACGCAAGGAAAAATCCAGCCACTCAGGGTTTTGATCCATTCGGTGAGGCATCTGACTCCAAACTCGTTGAACTTGAAGGATGATTTTTCCATTGATTTCAACAGCTCTAGATCTGGTCTGATGCAGCAGCCTGGAACTTTAATGCTACTTCACATAAAGGAGATGATTTCATTTCTTGGACATCCCTTTTGCCTGGAACCATTGCTAGCCTCTGGCAAAAAAAAAAAAAAAAAAAACCAAAAAAACAACTGTCTGGACTTACTGACTTGTTTTGTGTGGAGTCAGGGTTATGATGTCTGGGAAGATGTATTTTCCTGTCAAATCTGCTGGCAGCACTGAAAATGGGAAATAAGCCATACTAGTATGCTTCTGAATTGTTTTAAAACTCAGGCCATGATACTAAAGGCTGTGGTTCAGAAAAAAAGAGAGGCTACTACTGTACATCAGCAGAACTCAACCAGCTTTTCCCTACTGTGACTTGGCAGCCAGACCCAAGAGTTTTCCTGTTGGAAATCTCCCAGTGCAAAATGTACAGTTCATTTACACCAGCAACACACATGCTTTCTACTCTCCTCTAGTGAAATTCTTACCTAAATGCATATATCTAAGAGCTGTAGGAGTGAATAAGTCTGGTACATTAACTTTTTATTGAGGTGCAGGTTCAGGGGTGCAAAGTATCAACACTGGCTGTAATTATGCCTGGTGTGAGAGCTGGGGGAGTGTTTGATCACTGGAGCAGGAAGACTCTGGAACAGCTCTTTGATAGGAGGCCAGAAACGTAACTTTCACGTGGTCGTGAAGAGAGTTTATTCTCTGCTCTTTCATTCTGACGCCAGTCAAGAAGAACTGTTTGCTAACACGTTTAATGGCTGTAGCTGGACTGGCACACGTTGTCGAGGTCGTGCTCATTACCCCCGTTATTGACCCTTGCTGAGTATCACATGCACCCAAATGAAGCACTAGCAACTCTTCAGAGTTCACACAATGGAAAACTTTGCCCATGCTGGCAGGAAACATAACTTGCAGATAAAATTTACAAGGTGGAAACAATATAATTTATTTTTACTTTCAAGTAAAATACAAAGACATGCATTCCAGAAAATGCCTTCCAGATATAAATTCAGTGCCTGAACTTACCTTTTGCTTTCATGATCCCGAAAGAATGAAATAACTTGACGTCAGCAGTTTCTGGTCATTAATATTTCCACATTTTTTTCCTATTGTGTGTATTCAAAGGAAAAGGACAGCAAAGCTAGCCCTAACAAGAGAAATCTGTATCCTATTCGCACTGCAGAAAACACGACAGTCTTCAAAGATTAAAGAATGTGTGTGCAGTTCCTCTAGGAAAAGGAGAATGGGGACTTAACCTCTGGATTTGAAGTGCTCCACGCTGAGTGCAATAGTTATGGAGAAAGAATAACACAGGAGTTATGCTTGTGCCTCACCCAGAGCCCAGTGAAGTAAACTGAAACTTTGGTTGCAATGGACAATATATTAAGTCTTCTGTCTGCAACTACGTAAGACTTTAGGAAGGCAAAATACCCATGAATGTGGAGTATCTTTGCTAATGCTTTGTGCCTCACAGGAGGTTTCTGTCTCTCTTACTCCAGAGGAAACCCCTCACTAGCAACCCAAATAACCAGGCTTGCATGAGTAGGGAAGGATAATCTGGACCAGATATTGAATTACACTGTTTCCTAGTAGTTCTATTGCCCTCTGCCAGCTGACTGGCTGGCATCTGGATGCCAGATTCTGCAGAGACCTGTATCACATCTCCGTAAACATGCTTTCTGAAAATGGTAAACTTCCATGTACTCTGGTATTTTCTGCTATAAGAAATATGGAAAAAAACGGGACTACTTTTTTCCACTTACCGCATTTTAGATAAATATTAAAATCCCAGAATACTTGGAAGAATGAGTAATAGTCACCAATGAGGGGGAGGAGGATAAATGTTATAAAACAGCGTCTGGCGTGTATGAAACCAGCACAAGACTGACAAATCCAGATTCTTAAATTGCCAGTTTGTTTAGTTTCCTTAAGGGAAAAGGCTACTATTAAAAAAAAAATCAGAACCATTTTCTCTCAAAACCCTCAGAGTTGCCTCTCCTTTCCAAATCGGTATTAAAGTTACTGCTTGAAGTGTGTCCTGGTCTGTGCAAAGCAGAAACTTAGTGATTCTTAACTCCCTCTTTCTGCAGTGGTCTGGACATTAGATTTGCTCATTCGCCGCACGGTGACCACTAAAAATTTGCAAGTTGGCCCTCAAATGCAGTAAACCTAGGATCTAGACTCAACAGGGCCCTCCCAGTTTTCCTGGAGCTAAATGGAACAGACAAATGGAAGTCAAATCAACAGCAAGAAAAGTAGTTTTAGTACCAGTGATGAATGTTACTATTTAGAATTCAGCTATTTCCACGTCCACATATCCTACTGTGGTAGACCCTTCACAATCACATGCACAAAAAAGCCAGGGCATCTCCAGAGCCTGCATTTTCAGCTTTTTGTTGTGTTTTGTTTGTTTGTTTGTTTTTTGGGTTTTATTTGGTTTTTTGAAATAACTTATGTTATGGATGTCTTCTCTACCTCTTTGGTGTGCACTGGCACCTTCCAGGATGGATCAAAATCTGTGCACCTTATTGATGTTTGCTGCCTGGTTCATCCTACTCCAGCTTTGTATGTCTTGGGCTGGAGCAAACTTCTTTTGACTATTTGGCACAGGGACTCGACTGGAGTTTAATTAATTTCTATTCAGTATTTCACCTTGACTAATTTCTGGCCACACATATGCTTTGCCAACATGGAAAAATTGTGAAACTTCTTGCTCTCTCTGCCCTCATCTGAATGAGTAAACTGCAGCCAGTTAGCCAATTCGTAAGGAGGAGAGTAAAGATTGCTGTGACAGCAGGTCTGTTTTCCCCTACAGCTGGAGAGCTGTGATCACCACAAAGAAGAAGGGCAGAACTGAGACAGCTAAAAGTATTTGCAAAAATTAATGAGTTTTGAAACACATATGAGATGCTCTCACATGGCTATTACAGCATCAGGCACCTCAGAGGTAAACTTGATACCTCCGAGGTATTCAGAAGGGCTCCAAAGGGAATTTAAGAAGGCTAATTCCATCTGGGAAGCCAGACAAGCCATGGAAGAAGGCCCAATGACTATGGTGATGTGAAAAGAGGCCTGGTTAGATTAGGGAGAAAGGCAAGAATTCAGAAATATGAGCAAAAAAGACACAGGAAAGGCAATGCCAGTAACTTACATAATACCAGCCTGCCAATGGGATAGAAGCTTCGCAGCGGTGATTGAAAATGAAATAAAAGGTATTGGCATAAGGATAGAAATGACAAGATGGGGAGGGCTGGCGGAAAAAGGAAAGCTACCAAGGACAGATTTATTTTGGTGCACAAGGAAAGATGGTGCTGAATTTCAAGACAGATAACTGCTGCTCAGGACTGAAGATATATGTGCATAGTCATCAGAAGCGAAAGATAGATTAATTCAATAACTGCAATGTATACAGCTCCTCTGCTCTTCATACCTCCTCAGCCACAAGGATACTGATAAATATATTGCTTTGCTGTGAATGTAGAAGCTCTTCATGAGTCTTTTTTTTAAGTAGTTGTTCAGCTCAAACCACAGGACTTAACCTGTTTCTCACAATGAGCCTTTCTCTATCTGGTCCATCTACATGGTATGGAACCACCACAAGACTAAGATCATTTAAATATGAAACACATTGCATGTCTTTGAGTTCAATAGAGATACAGTAATTATTTTCACCTCATAATTAAAAAAAAAAAAAAAGGCTGGAAATCCCTTTCATTGCACCACTTGAAACATTATTGTGAATAGTCTTTACAAAACCACAGGAAAGAGCAAAATTAAAGGACACACATAGTGGTAGCGATTAATTCAGGCCACGTAATCTAATTCTGAATTTTATTAGACCAAGGGGAGACTGAATAAAAAAAACCAAAACACAACAAATCCAACCTGTCGGATTATGCAGAATGGAGTTCCTCTTCTTAGTAACTCTGGAAAGATTATACAGTGTGGTGAGGCTCTATAAATCAAAAGAGAAAAACCAGAGAGCAAGGATAAATGGAAGGTTAAGTGCATGGCAGTGAGGAACACCCCAACCACCTTCCTTTGGCTATTATAAACCGGATGGGTTTGTGTTTATAGACCTATAAAGAAGGAAAAGCAATCCATATTCCGACAGAGGCTTTCTGCCCATGCATTTCCCCTGATGTATACAACCATCTTGTATTTTGACATCTCAGTTAACAGACTGCCACTATTTCTGTGTGTTGTCTTCTAACAGAATCTTATTCTCAAAGGGCTGCCTATTAATTTATTTCTACACTTTTCTTTAGCACAGGAAAAGAGAGCACTCCAATATTTTTTCGTTGTTTCTGTTCAGCAGAAGGGCAGAATAAAAGGAAAGGAAACAAAGCCCTAAATCCACAGAAAGATCAAACTCCTCCCTGATGTAATTCCAGTGAAATAGTTTAATACAGCCCATAGACGTGCTCAGTCCACGTTTTTCGCTGTGATGAACATAGGAACAGTAAATGTCCTAAATATTTCAGGAACCTAAAATACTGCAATAAGGCAGGACTCAAGATGGAGATCTTGGACTGGAAGAGAATTTTATTATTGCTTTTTTCACTTTCTTTTCATTGCAGGGCCTGGAGACTGCACATCCTTAGGGAGCCACCCAGTTCCTTTCTAAATCAAGAGGAGATCTGAGTTTGGTTTCAGTGGGAGCTAGAACAGGCTGCACATGCATAGGAAACATGCTGTTACCTAACAGTATGTTATTACATCATGAAATTGCTAAAAAGGTGTACCATCAACATGTGCCATGTGCCTAATTTTCCTTAAGTGACTTTCTGCTGCAGGCTATTTGAGGTCTTCAGTTCAACACTTGTGCTCTTTAAAAGGACAGTGCTAATTTTGTCCTAAAAGTTGCATTTCTAAAATCAAACATTTATACAAACCTAAAACCTAAAGAATTGCTATATGCTATTATTGAACTCCAGTTGTTTGCAAGCTGATAAATACCCTCTGGCAGTGCCTGAATTCCCACACAGCAACAACTTGAAGTTATGTTAAACAACGTAATCAAAACTAAAACTGTTTCTGTTGCATTTCATTGATTTTGTTGCTTGACACTGACCAAAAAACATCATTGCTTGGGTTTGTGTTGTGTGGGCAGCATTCCCTTAACCTATCATCAGGCTGCGTGGCTACAGTCAGCAGCAACAGAAGCCCTCTTTGCTGCAGTAGCCCATAAGCCAGCTCCAAAAGCAGCATTCAAGGTGGTTGGGTTGCTTGTCTATGGTTTGGGAAGCCTCTTTCTTAATAAAGGGGTCTCTCACGCCCTTGTAAAATTTAATTTAAAGTCCAAAGTACCACTCCCAGGTTATGTTACCACAAGTTCCTATCCATTAATACCTTTCCCTACCTCTCGGGATGTCACTCAAGCTCGCTTTTCCAATTGCTTCTGTTCTTTTCTAACACAGTATGAATGGCATAAATGGCATAAAGGAAGAGAAGCATTTCCGTTTCCCATAATCACTCCAGCTGAGAAAAAGCACCAACTTCTGAATGGAATCGAAAAGCAGCTGATCAATTTCAGGCACAGGAGGCGGAGTAGGGAAATCAGGGGGGTCCTTCCCGCCCCCCTCCCTCTTTCTAAGTAGGGATTAAATCGCACTTTGTCAAAAAAGCCCCTGTGAATGGTGTGCCTGGTCACATCCCGACTGGAAGAATTTTGGAAAAGGTCTGGCGCACACATTACAGGGTTCATGGAAGCAGCGCAGAGCCCTTCTAACGGCGTGGGTTAATTAGTCATTCAAGTTGTTTTATTTTGAATGAGACTCAGAGGCACACGTTAATTTTAGGACAGCGGGGGGAGAACGGAGGGAGCGGGAGGGGCGTTTCCCTCTCACGGGAGGAGCAAGGCCAGGCACGGGGAGCGCTCCCCGGCCGTTGATCCCCTCAGGCTGCTGTGGGGGCGGCGGGTCCCCGAAGAGCCCTCCCCACCGGCACCCCCCCGCTCAGGGAAGGGGCGGCCAAGGCAGCCATCGCTTCTCTCGGCTCCGAAGGATCAGCTCCGCGCCTATCCATCTCCCCCGAGGCGCCCCTTTGCCCTGTCCCAGCTGCTTAAGGCCGGCTGGCGGGCTCTGCCTCGGCTTAGCCCGGAGCTCCCGTCCCCGCGTCCCCTCAGGGACCGCTCCCCACCTGGCCGCCGCCCATGACGTCATGGAAACACCCCGCCCTCAACGGCCGGGGAGGGCGGGCGGCAATCACGCCTCCTTAGCACGAGGCGGGCGGGGGGGGGGGGGGGGGGAAAAGGGGCCCTTCCCGCCGGGGGGGGGGGGGGGGGGGGGGGGGGGGGGAGTAAAGGAGCCCTTCCCGTTGGTCAGGGCAGCTGCCAATCGAGCGCGACGGTCCCGCCCCCAGCCCTTCTCCTGGACGCTCCCCGGTACCTCCGTGGGAGCTGTTGTTCTGCGCGCCTCCGCCCTTTCCCCGGCGCAGGTAGAGCGGCTTTTTATGGTTGCGGTTGTCACTCCCGCCCGACTCCTTCTTTCTTCCCGCTGGCTGTGGGGCGCCGCTGCCCGGGGGCCATGGCGGGGGCGCCCGGTGAGCGGTAACTCGGCAGGTGAGCAGCTCAGGTGGGTCTCCGAGCGGGGCTGGCGGGCCGCGGGGTCGCTTCGCTGCCGCGCCGTACGGATGGGGCGCTGTGGTGGGGCGTAGCCCCCCGGGTAGGCGGGCGGGCGGTTGCAGCTCCGCTTACCTGAGGCGCCGCGACGGGCTGGTGGTCTGCGGGGTGGCTCGGCGGCCTCCGGCGAGCTCAGTCACGCGAGGAAAGTGGCATTTTACCACATAAAATGCACCTTTCCCGCCCGGCTCGCAATGAGAGCTCCCGGGGGCTGCTGGCCGGGGCGCCTTAGCTGCGCCGAGCCCTTCTCTGGTTCACCGGAGGCCCTGGGTTGTGCCTGGCCCCGCTGTTACAGCCCTCGCTCCGGAGCAGCGGCCAACTTAAACACCTCTCCCCGCTTGGGCAGAGCGCTGCTGAGGGCTGCTTGTCGTTGATTCAGCCGCCGGGGGCTCCCAGGCGGAGGGGGTTGCGGGTTAGTTGCGGTACCAGCGGGCAGCCGGCTCCCCAGCGGGGGCAGGTCCGGAGGACGGAGCTGGCAGCCGGCCGGCCGTTCGATGTAACTTCAGAAATCTTGGGGCATGGCTGCAAAAAAAAAAAAAAGCTCTTCGCTCCTCCAAAGCTGTGGTTCTCCCTGTAAAATAAAATGTCACCATTATTAATTTTTTTTTTTTTTAATCTTGCCCACATCTTCAAGAAAATAGGTTAATTAAATCCACCCATTTCAGTTTCTAGGTTGATTTAATTTCCATTTGAGGGCAAATTAGGCAACATGAGCACTTAAATACTCCATTACTTGAGAACTGTTTGGTACAGTTCGCTGGCAGTGAAGCAGTCTTTACTGACACTTGCTGATTTATTTTTACTAGGAGGCTATCTGGAGCTGGTGGGAAAAAGAGCATCTAATAAATTTACATCTCCCTTTTAGAGCAGTTTGCCTTGTATTTTTTGTCCTAGGCCTCTAAGGAAGGTAGAGGTGTTGTTCCTTCTCTGCTTTCTTGAGAAGGGACAGAAGGTACAGTTGGCTTTTGCTTCATCCCTTGACTTTCATCGATTAATCATAGAGTTTAGAATGTTTCACTCAATTTCAACAGAGCTTGTAAGTCCGGTTTGGGTACTTAAAGCAAGTGTTTTCATGGACACGTTCTGTAATGCTGTGGGTAACAACAGTCGTCATTTTCCTGAGCTTTGTTTTTATTATTGGAAATGTTTAAAATAAAATCTGAAGTGATATTCCATAGTCAGTACTCCAGTAGATTAAGCTAAATATTAACAAAACAATAACATTTGCGATTCCTTATTCCCTTTTTACTCTGATATCTTCTGCCCCACACACTGTATTTAGGCCCATTTACGTCTTCTCTTATCATTTTGTATAATATGTGGGTTTGCATGCAGGAAAGTTTGGTTTGCAGGAAAGGTGGGAGGGGAATTTGAGGGATTGGAGAAGTTCTCAGTGTATGACTGCGCACGTGTGTATGCTGAACAGTTGTGGTTGGGCTGAAATTACCAGCATGTTCACCAGGGACAGGAAATGATGATGGTGAGAGTCAGCTGGAGTTTGCTTACTGCAAACTTCTGCAAACGTGAGTATACTGGATTACATACAAAACCTTATTTGGTTTTTTTTTGGTAGCCGTGCATATGTTATCATGCAGAATTGGGTCTAGTTCAAACCACATCCATTATAAATATATGCACATCGGTCTAACAAGTTTTCCTTCATTTGCTGCATTCTGTAAGTTTTTTTTACATGCTGTGTAGAAGGTAGAGTGGATTAGGACATTATTCTGGCAGTCTGGGACCTTATGTCAAGTTGAGTTTTCAGTCACTACAAACAGTGCTCCTAGCAATTTATAGATGAATTATGTTTTTCAATAGGAAGGCTTTTCTCATTTTGTAGCTAATATATTTTAGGTTTAAACTTGATTTGCTGTAACGTGCATTTCAGAAAAATGCAGTGATGAAGCAGCAGAATGAGTATGGGACTGTGCAGTCATGGGGTACTTCTGTATGTCAGAAGCAGTGAAGTATTTGTATAAGCATATTTTGATCTCACTGAAGTCAGTAGAAATTTCTCAGCTGATTTCACTTATGTTAAGACTTGGGTCACCAGAGGTGTGAAGCTTTGCTGGTAAAGGCTTGGGGCTACTGTGATGCACCACTACTGAGGAAGCCAGCGAAGCTTCTAGGAGAATCTAATTGCATTTTCCTGTATCAGGTTTCTGATAATAGGATGCACTTATTGTGAGATCTGACAAACAACTCTCCAGACTGGGACTGATGTGTTTCTGTTATCAAATGCACCCAGCTCTGCTTTTTGAAATGCTGGATTTTCATGTTGGTCTTCTGCCTTTGTGGTCGTGTTCAAGCCGTACACTTTGGGGAACAGACATTGTTTTGAATCTCCTGCAGCTGTCACTTGTGATACAAGTACCTAAATCCTTGAGTACTGTGCCTGGAAGTACATCTTTCACCGCTTTAAAATTTCTCATTTATCTGAAGGACAAGGAGGTTTTGTGTATGTAATGATCTGTCCTGTTGTGGGTGCTTGTCCTTCTTCTGCTAACATAACATTATCTCCTCGATGTGAATTTCTAATTACCTTAGATTGAAGTTTGCTGTCTGCCTTCAGGCTTGAGTGATGTGGGTGATGATGATGCTAATGAATATGACAATCTGGGTAAAGTTGGGAACATAATAGCTAAGAAAAGCACAGCTGTGGGTCTGGTCCTGGGAAGCAGGATATCCGTTAACTCCTCCTCCTTTCAATCTGTTTTAGCTTGTTGCTCATGCAAAGTTCTCGAAGCTGCTTGTGACTTTTATGTAGTGCATATGTTCAGAAATAGCAGATTCGATTATATGTGAAGTTATTACATGAATCAACGCAGTGTTGGAGTATTGGTTTTTGGAGCTCTGTCAACATGAAACTCACAGCATGCTGTTGCAAGTTGCTTGAAATAATTTAAAGAAAATAAAAAGTTGAGGACAGCCTCAACAGAGGAAGAAAACGGAGAACTTACATAAACTCTTTCTGATTTTCTTTATTCGGGAGATAATTGTTAAAAGATCAGAGGTTTGGTGTGTGGTGTTTTTTTTTCTCAGTATGAATTCAGTGACAATTTTGGTACCTGCCTTGCTAGTAAAAGCAGTGAGCACTCTCAGGAGAGCTAGTCGAGACGGAGAAATGCATTCTGTCAGTCCAGGCTCTGCTGTCCTGCCTCTTGTGCCAGGGCAGCACTGAGTCAGAGCAAGCTCCTTAGGGTAGGAGTCACGTGTTGGTGCACAGCAGTAAGCACAGCAGTGCATAATCCTATTTCGGTGTCTGGGCTCCGTGATGCTAACCACCAAAGCAAAGAAATATAGTTGAGCTGCTTTCGATGGGGAAGGTGCTAATCAATTTTTTTGCAATGCCTGTTTGCTCGTGCTTCACAGTCTTTGGGTGAAGGCTGTTCTAGACATGGCTCTTTTTGTGTGGAAAATAAATACTGATAACAGGGATTCCTATCAAGTCACAAGTTGTGCTTATGTGCGAAAAGAGGGAGGAATAAGAGTGAAAACTGACTTTCACTGACCTTTAAGTCCTAAGCTGAAGTAGTGCATTGAAAATTGTTACGAGCTCTTAGAGAGATCTTCAAACTTACTAATTGTGTATCTGGCTGTAAGACAGCCTGAGATACAGGCTGCCTAATAGCATCTCTTAAGTCACAGAAGGAAGGCTATAGATATGATATGCTGCTGTGCATTGCTTTTCAATTTTCTAACAGCTTAGACAGAACTTGAAAAATCCTTCTTTTGCAGTCATTGAATAGATCTGCAAGCTCTGGACTCCTTGTTTGAGCAAGAGGTGTGTATATATATATATTTCTGTTTCTAGACTTTCAAGTCCAGTTCTTAAATTACAAGTGCTTGAGCTGAAGATTCTCTCTTTAATCTTTAAGTTGTGGGGTTTTGATGACTGAATCATATTTAGATTGGCAAACACAGCTGCTACCATGTCAACACTTAATTATTTCCTTCTGGACGCTTTACTAGGCACTTATGCTACTGTGGATGTGCAAACAAATCTCCCTTTCTTTTGCCTTCCAATGTAACACATGAATTGTGAATTAAAGAGATTTTTCTTCTGATTTATCTTTCCATAATAGCAACTTTTTAAGTGATAGTTTCAGATTCTGCCTGCATGTTGGTTCTGATGAAACCTAAAAAACCAATGTATTATCTAGTGCTGCAACTGTCCCAGTGAGACAACGGTGAGAAACTCATCCTTGTTTGTAGCAGCGTCTGTAACTATTCTGAGTTTATGGTAATGATACCTGTTGGATTTCAGTAATGACTTTTTGCTGCCATTAGAAAAACCTGAAGCTTTAGGCTTTCTGGCCATCTCTGATTAATGTTTCCCGGGCTGAATGTAGTCGTACTTTTCCCTCATCTTAATTTCTGTCATTACTGCTCGTGATAATACTGCAGAGTCTACTGTCAAAAATGTCACTTCTTATCTGTTGTGGTGTTCACTTAGGTCACTTCTAGGTCACCAGTCTCTGTTCTGACTTTGGCCATTTGTGGTTCTGGAGGCCTTTCCTAGTCACAGCGAATGCATTGTCACTGTTCTGGTTTTAGTCTGTTCCATTTTTATGTAGTTGCTGGTGAAATTGAATGAAGCTCTTGGTCTTAATGGTTCTGATAAAGAACAACTGTGTTGATATAATCTATTTGCCTTATGTGTTTAATTCTTTCTGCCTCGAGAGTAGCTCAAACTACAGAAGAAACAATTTCTGAACAGCTTGTCAATCACCAACAGAACCATGTGTGCAGGAGTCTTTATCCTTCTCTGTGCACAAGCCCATCTGTGTCACTGTTAATTCTGCTTGTTACAGAAGGTTAAGTCCTGCCCTTCAAGTTCTCGGATGAGCACAGTAGGATATAGGTCTCTGGCTCTACTTTCTTCCATCTCACCAATCACTCACATTAAAAAAAAAATAAATTGTTGCAATGTCTCCCTCTTTTCCAAGATAACTGCTTTGTCAGTGTGTCTAGAAAAATAGCCTTGAGTAGGTATAAGAGAGAGTTTCTTCATGCTCTTAGTTGCCCAAGTGAAATGTACAATTCTTATTTTGGCAGAACTTTTGCTGTCCTGTCTGCTCGGGCAACAGATGGCTTTGAAAGCAGCCCTGATAAATTTTATTGTCAAAAGGGCTCTGCCTCACAGCCCGAGGCAGCAGCATAATAGAAGTATCTCCCCTCAACATGATGCAGAAATGTCTTGTTCATACTGGCACCTGGGACTATGCTGGTTACAACTGTATTTGTGCTAGAAACAAAGCTTGCTTAATAGTTTTGTAAAATACTGTATTCTGAAGGAGAGTGAATGGTTCTGTCCGTCCTTTCTGTATCACTTTCTTGTGACAAATACGAGTGCTGAGTTCCCTGAGACAAAGCTTTGGCAGCATAAACTGTGAATTTAGGTGCATCTTATAACGTAGGGGGTGGAGAGGAAGTTTCACTATGAATGTGATTCAGTCACCGACTGTCTCGTATACCTTAAAAAAAGAAATGGTGAGTATCTGTTAATCTTCAGTGGTACTGCTTGAGGACTTTAAAATAACAAAATATAAATAATCAGTAGCAATGGGGATCCTGAAGACACGCTGGTGATTGCTGTCTGCGTACTGGGGAGCTGATGAAGCTGATGCCAAAGGATGTGGGCTACTGAGTCTCTGATAGTTTGAAAATGACTGTGGTAGGAGCTTGCAGTGGTTTTCTTGGCTTCCCTCCCTGATACCTTGCTGCTTGCCAAAGGTGGGCAGGTTGGTACTTGCTGAGAGATACCTTTCTGCTATTTGGTAATTGTGTGAGGTTCTACCCCTTGCAGCTGGATGTGTCTGCATCTGTGTAGCTCGGTGGCACGTGACCTCTCAGTTCTTGGGAGCTACACAGCTGTTTAAGTAGCAGATGCTCAAAGAATGTGCTAGTCCATTTTTCAGCAATGATTTTTGCCACCTCAAAAGAAGCAGGCTGCCTACCAGGCATCAGGTTACGTGGTGCTGGCATTATTGCTAAAAGATTGGAGGTATTTGCTTTTTAAATAAGTGATAATGGAACAAAGAAACAAAAACCCCAATAAATTAAGACTATACCTGAAGATAAGGTTTCTCCCTATTTTTTTTCTTTGACAATAAGAGTGATTAAGGGTTTGTGGTCCACCCTGGTACTGTCATGTCCTGGAAACTTCTCAGAACTGCATCTTAATTGCTGTTAATGTTAAGTAGTGTTAGCTGAATCATTCAGACCACCCATGCTTAGTTTCCTTAAAAGATAATGTTCTGATAGTAGATTTGTTGCTTGTTAAGATACATAAAAGGACGGGACCAGAGGCAATGGCACTGGAACACAGGAGGTTCCCTTTGAATGTCAGGAAGTATTTTCATTGTTGTGTGATTGAGCACTGGCACAGGTTGTCCTGAGATGTTGTGGATCTTTGGAGATGTTCAAAAACTGTTTGGACATTGTCTTGGGCAACACCAATTGGTGGTGTCTCTCTGACAGAATTTGACTTCTAAAAATAAAAAAGAACTAGAATTCAAGAGGTTAGCAAATTTGCTGATACTGAGATGAATTAATAAGCAATATTTATATGAAGAGGAAAATCTAAGCTAGGTCTAGTCCTGTTATTGAACTCTAGTAACAACCATGTGGGAAAAGAAGAGTTGGTATTTCTTATTTGTTTTCTGCTTAAAGTCAAACAGTGGAAAGAAGAGAATTTAGGTGTTGGTTTACAGGACTTTGTCAGGCCTTAGCAGGGAAGCTACCGAGTTTTAAGAAGTTAATTTGGTAGGTGTGCTCTTATTAGCATCAACATTTATTTATTAGTAAATAATATTTACTAAATAAAACAATGGACAACTAAGATGTGTTATGGACACTCGTTTGCCTACCACTGCTAGACTGAGCAGGTGCCCAGTGGGGTTTAGCCCCCCTGGGCTGGGGATGAGGAGCTGTTTTGCCATGTTATTCTTAACTTTCTGTTCAAAAACAGATCTAAAGAGAAATAAAATTTAAAGTTTGCATGTTGAGCAAAATACTGGGCCAAAGTATTATAATTGATTCTTGTCTTCCTTGGCTGAATGGTACTGATAACTTTTTTCTGAGCGACCTAGCTAGGAAGTGACGCTTCAAAGCACTTATGCTACTGCCACAGCTGCTGAAATTCAGGAAGTATAAAACCCATTCATTCTTTCCTGCTGTTTAAAAATAAATTTTAAAAATGATATCACTGAGTTAATTTGCAGATTTGTTACTGTCCTTCAAATGCACTTACATAATTTGCAAGACATTAAAAGCAGAAGCACTCAATATTATGGTAACCTTATAAACTTTATAAAACTAAGACTCACTTATTGAATATGTCCCAGTGCTTAGAGAATCTCAACTTGTTGAGAAAGCAGTTCCCTCCCTCAGTAAGTTCTCCTATCGTGAATAAAGTACTTGCCTTTTAGTTGATGTCCAGTTTGTTTTGTTGAAACAAGCTTTTTAGCATCCCATTTCTTAGAATAAAAATGCACTGCTGAAATATTTCATCCAATTCATTGAATAAATATGGAACTCCTTTTCAGATTGGAGATAAAATATTAGCATTTTCCACTATAGCTGAACCATAGGCTTCTCTTCATATGCACAAAATCTTCATTTCACAGCTTATTGTCCTATATATAATACTATATTGTACTGTACTTATGGAGGTTCAACAGAATCAACACTTCAACTTGAAAATCAACTGTAGAGCTATTGCCAGGATGTCACTTTGGCAGATGAGATGTATCGCTTGATTGCTTGGTTGGTTTTTTTTTTTAGAGAGAAAGAAGAAAAGAAAGAGTATTGTCAGACTTTCACAAAATGGAGTATTTGATATGGGTGACTTGTAAACTTTTTTTTTCCTTTATTGCAGGAACACCAAAGTATGTAAGGTCACTTTCTTATGCCATGTCATATGCATGCAATTGCTGGTGTACTGATGATCCCTTACTGGTGATAATCTTACATTTTAAAAGATCAAATTTCAGGTAATGGGACACCATTGAGGGTTTTTATAAATACATACAATGTCATTATTTTCATCAGGCAGGCTTTAAAAGTCTGCTTTTAGTCCTAGTTGATTGGTTTGAGAAGCCAGGCAAGGAAGACGGAGCTTCACATTCACTTCTAGCTCTGTTGTCAGCCATATCTTTATTTTTTAAGAAGTGGCTTAGTAACTTATTGGTAGAACATTATCATAGCAATTTAGTGGTAGAACAGTGGGTATATATCAGTATCATCAAGTAACTGAGAGTTCTCACTTTGGGATGCATTTGTGGGGCTTGTGAGTGGTGGCAACTGCTTCTTACCTGAAGAAGCTTGGTTTCTGATGTGTGGTTCAGCGCTTGAAAACATCCACATTTTCTGAACTGTGGATGCTGTTTTGAGTGAATTTCTCATTGAACTGCCAAATGTTCCTTGACAAATAAGCTTGCATTATTTACTTCAATATAACTAGAATGCATGGTTAGCCTAAATGCACTGAGCAGAGGGTGCAGGATTTGCTTCTGGTTTTCTCAAAACCAGATGAGGTGTTTTTTTTTCTCCAGTTTTCAGGCTTAGGGAAGAGAGGCTGGAGAGCTGCTCGGCAGAAAAAGGACCTGGCCAAGAAGGCCAACAGCATCCTGGGCTGTATCAGGAACAACGGGGTGAGTAGGACTAGGACAGTCGTCGTCCCCCCCATACTTGGCTCTTGTGAGGCTGCACCTTGAGTACTGTGTCCCGTTTTGGGCCCCTCGCTACAGGGAAGACATTGAGGTTCTGGAGTGAGCCTGGAGAAGGCCAACAAAGCCTTCTCTGGTGAGGGCTCTGGAGAACAAGTCTTATGAGGAGCATCTGAAGGAGCTGTGATTGTTTAGCTTGGAGAAAAGGAGGCTGAGGGGAGACCTTATCACTCTTTGCAACTACCTGAAAGGAGGGTGTAGAGAGGTCACTCTCTTCTCCCAAGTAACAGGCGATAGGTCAAGAGGAAATGGCCTCAAGTTGCAGCAGAGGGTGTTTAGATTTGATAACACCAAAAGGGTTATCAAGTATTGGAACAGGCTGCCTAGGGAAGTGGCTGAATCATCACCCCTGGAGGTATTTAAAAGATGGATAGCTGTGGTGCTGAGGAACAGGGTTTGTTTTTGTCAGTGTTATGTCAATGGTTGGGTCCCTTCCAACTTTGACTATTTTATGATTCAGTGGTTCAGTCTGCAGAGCCCAGAAAGTATCATCTTTCCTTGCTATTAAGTAAGTTTTATGCTTTAAGCTAAAAAAGTGTTTGTCTCAACTATTGTGAAGATTAATGCCTTTCTCTCTATGGCCTGTCTCGCAGCCCTCGCATCTTGTAGAACTTGATTTCTTGAGGCATTTTTATTCCTAATATCATTGCTCAACAGTCTGCAAGTACATTGGCACTTGGTACATGTTCTGATGGGTGATTTAGGACAAGAGAAGGTACAGGTTGTGCATCTGTTGTGTGTTACTTTTTCAATAAAATCGTATTTTGTATATTAGCTTAGCCTAATGCATTTACAGCTGAGAAGATGGGTGGTGTTTGGTAAGGAAACAAGAGATGAAGGATAGGAAAACAGTTTTTATATAACGGTGTATGTAACTTTAATTCTCACTTCTTACTCTGTTTGACAAAACTACTTCTTTAGTTCCTTGTGGTTCTTTTGGCCCTTAAATAATGGGGCTGTTCTGAGTAAATACAGAAGAGTCCTCTTATGAAATGTTTTTGCTCAGCCTGTGAATGTCCCCAAAACATTTGCAAGCAAGAATGTTTTGTGGAATGTTGGAGTGCAAACAAAAATCACAAGGCTTAGATTGGCTAGATTTGTGCTTGGATTGGCTTTGTTGAAGAAAACTATTCTAATCCTCTAATTCTTTCCTGCACTGAGATTCTGAGACACACTGGAAACTGCACTGATCGTCTTCAGAAAGGCATGGGCACTTCTTAAAACTAATATTCCTTGAAAAAAACCAACCAAACATTTGATCACAAAAGAAATACATATAAGTGAGTAATGCTGAAATAACTTCTTTTTATTAATAGGAACTTTAGAGTATCAAGGGAAGGTCAGTTTGCAGCCCAGGTTAAATCAGCAATAGTAATGTTGGTAAGTGGCTGAAAGTGGCTATGGATACTGACTGGATAGTCAGTTCAATATCTGTTGTAGTCAATACACTTGTGTATTCCCTTTCATAAAGTTACTAAGCATCATCTTCAAATAGTCAGAGCTTTGTCCTCAGGTGTCCCATTAACAAATTATTTCTAAACTTTCCTGCTTTGACTAAAACTTTATTCCAGGATTCTGGATAAACGTATCCATGACCTGACTAAAGTTGATATATTCTCTCTGTGTTTATAAGCTCACCTGCATTTCCTCTGAGCCTTTGTAAACTGGTTAACTTCTTACTTTGCTCATGTGAGGAGGACTCTCCCTTTCCCTCAGTGAGTTTAGGAGGCTTGTATTTAGACTTGAAGAGAGAGAGAGGATCTTGTGATGTGGCTGGCTAGGCACAATCACAATATTTACTCCAGGGAGGTACTCTGCTGTCAGTCTTCCTTGCATAAGCATACCATCTCAGGTATATCTTTTTAGTGCTTCTCTGTATGTTTCTGTAGGAAATGTCTCCCTTTATGTCAAAAGTAACTTTTTTCTCTTTTCAGGCTTTCATCAAACTGGTGACAGAGTGACTGTGTAATCAGCTTATACATTTAAGTACCTTTCCCTTCTTGGTCATTTCCAGCTGTCATAGCAGAACTTCTGCTTGGCTTACTCCTGGAGTCCTGACCTTGCCTTCAGGACCGATGAATTGCATTCCCTGTCACCATTTCTGTTCATGTGATTCCTCTCACCTGGTGTTTTGGCTGTTTGATGCATCAGAGGTGCCTCTATGCTTTTTGTCATCAGCAGTTTTTATGAGACACCTCAATTCCCTTGCCACTACTAGAACTGTTAGATAAAACTAGCCCCAGGATAATTCTTGGCAAACTCTTCTGGTGGTTTGTGTCAAGCCTGGTATTTTCTGTGGCCAGTTACCGACTCACTTTGCAGCTCTTCAACTAAATAAGGTCATTGCCAGCTTTATTATTTTATTTTTTAATGAAGCTGTTGACAGGTCCACATTTACAGATTTCGTTTGTCTTTTTAAAATTTATTTAAGTTAAGACTTTGGTATTTCCTTCTGACTCATTGACTTAATCTGAAATCTTGCATGTTATTGATTGTACTTGTGCTGGTTTCTTTTCCCTCTTCTCCCCTTACCTCCAACTCTAAGACAGGTATTCTGCTTGTTGTTCTGCTATTGTAAAGTATCTCCCACTGGTTTTGGTTTGTTTCAGAAAAACGATTGTGTTGTGGTTTGGGCTGGACTGGTCACTGAAACGAACAACAGATGCTCTCTGAGCAGGACAATTATGTTTTTTCACCTCCAGACAATATAAAGATATAAATAGTCACAATAAGTTGAGAATGCACAAAAGTTTCATTTGGAGCTTAATGTACTATTTAATCTGCCTTTCTTTCAGAAATCTGTAGCAGTATCATCTTTTCCTCAACTCAAGGTCAGGAAGTTATTACTTCTCATTCCATGTTGGTTGAGAAAGTTTCAAGGCCTGTTTCATAATAACATCCTGTCTATGTTTCTTTACTAAGAAACTTTCACTTCACTTCAGAAATATTACTTCTTCACTTAATTGTCCATGTGTCCATAACTTTGTTTTCAGTGTTTTTTGAAATTTTTAACTTTATTCCTGTACTTTAATATGAGGTGCAACTTCTTTAATCAACTTCTTCCCTGCCTTTTGGAAGCCATTTATGTAGTCAGGACTAGATAGTCTAAACAGGATAAGTTTAGTCTTGCAAGTTGTCTATGGCACACTGCACCACATGAGACATTTCCACATTGTTTTCTGCACAACTGATGAAGATAAAGCTCAGCATTATCAATTTAGAGAGTCTGAGTTCCTCAGTCTGCCTGACTACTTAAACTGGTTCCTTTTGCTTATTACTCATTTGACTCAGAAGTTATTTTCCTTTAGTGCCTAATTCACTGTGATATTTTTCAATCTAATAAAATAAAATCTGTATGAAGGCTGTTTCTTGGAATATACTGCAGCTCTTGGAGCCGGACTGTCTTTTTTTTAAGTGCTCTTTTTTGACCCAGTTGGATTCTCTTCATTCTTTTGCAGTGGTATGTTTGGGTTATTTTAATCTATCACAGTTCTAAGTGGTGTAGTATCGCCCCCACCTCTACTGGCTTTTACTGAGTAGCATGCACATTTCAGTGTGTTTTAGCCAGTAAGACTCTGTTTATCCCTGTGCTATCTAGTCTTGAATTTAATTCAAGTTCATCAGTTTCGTAGTATAGGCCTGGTTTGTTTGTTGGGTTTTGTTTGGGTTGTGTTGGTTTGTCTTTTATTTTGTACACAAATACTTCACAGTGCATTACTGGTCTGTTTGGAAGGGCAAATTACTCATCTGCCTGATCCCTGTTCTCAGCTGAGTCTGGACTTTCAGTCCTCTATCAAACTATCAGAGATGAGAGTCCTTGGCCACATCCTCATTTTCCCTTGGTAGTGCAGTGAGGTTAGATATGGAGATTAGTGGGTGTCCAAAAACTTTCATTTCTCATTTTCATCTGTAAATCCCTTTTTGTATGTGTGTGTCACTGTGTCCTAGAGGGTCAGTGTCCTTGTCTCACCAATAAGAGTCCATCAGCAGGAGAGCTCTGCTGAGTGACTTTGAATACTCTAGTGTTTCACCCATCTTTCTCTGTTCTTGTAATTTTAATGTCTCTTTATCAAATCCTTTGAGATATGTCTGGGTTTGGTTGTTTGAAGTCCTGCCATATAAATAATCTTTAGACTTCCTAGGCCTTGCCACCTTCTGTTCTCCAACAGTAACTTAAGTAACCTTGCACACTTGGGAATAATACAGCTTCTGATCAGCAGGGAAATATATAAAGTGCAAGGAGAAAGGGGAAAGGGCTGGCATCTGTGAATCACTTGATGACACTGAGAAAGCCTTCACTTTTAATGTGACTATTCTTAAAAAAAACAAAACACATATGTAAGCGTTTCAAAAAGTCTCATTGCATTTTAGTGAATCTATATATATTTAGCTGAAAATATTGATATATGACTTCCCCATGAAATCACAGCTATAGTAGTACCTGTTGCGAGTTTCTCAGCAGCTATTGCTGCAGCTGAGGGAATTTTGCAGGTCACCAGATGTAGAGACAAGCATCTGGTAAGTAAATAGATTCTGGACTTTGTAGATGTTGTAACTGTCTGTATTTATTTTCCTTTCTGCGGGAAAAATTCTCTGGATAAACTTACTGGGAGTAAGGGTAGTATATATTTATTCTAGTGGATCACAGAGGATGGTATATATTTACTCTGGATCTTTTTGTTTTAACATAATTGCATTAATTCTTCATGAGTGTTTTCTAAATGTTTAACCCTCAACTGTCCTAACCTGAAGCTGATGATTTTTTGGGTTTGGGTTTATTTTGTGGGTTTCTGCGTATACGAGTGACACTAAGAAGAAAAGAAGGGGTTATGCTTACTTTGGTGTTCTAATTTTGGAGAGGAGAGTAAAATCTCCCCGGTATTACTGGTGACAAGAAAGCAAATCACCTTTTTCTAGTATCTTTTCTCTCCTGCTAATCCCCAGATCCAGATTTAGTGGACAGTCACGTAAGGTTACCACAGCCGCATGCGTGCTTTCCCAGACTAAAGCTGTGGTTGCTCTGGCTGATATCTGCTGTTCTTCCTTCCTTCCACTTGTGGGTTGGGTGGTTTTTTTTCCTACTAATTTCTTCTGTGGAGAGTGGGTGAGAGGGAGGTTGGTTGGTTGGTGCTGAGGACTTTTGCAGCTTCACCTGGCAGCCTGTCCTGCCTTGCCTGTGTCTGGCTGCCTGAGAGCAGAAGAGTTCCACAGAGTTCTAGGTCACTCGGCTCCGATTCACAACAGCTAAGAGATAGCATTAAGAAGTAGATCCCTCATGTTGTGTTGGGTTTGTTGGGCTTTTTTAAAACATTCATCTATATTAAATAGGCTGTTGTGGTTGGCAAAGTTTTATAGTAAAAATACCTTCTGTCCCTATTTTTTTGTGCTATTTATCTACATTTTGGTCTGTTACTTCAGAAGGAAGAATCTTAATGGCAATGAGCGTCATGATTTTGTGATTTATCAGAAGTGGGTAAATGAAGTCTTTCTACGCCTGCATGGACAGTAGGGAGCCTTTCTGTTCTGTGGCAGCTCAACCAGCAGTAAGACATGGTAGAACATGTGACAAATAGACATAGTTCCTTTAACCTGTTTTATCCAGCCTGCTCTGCATAGAAACATAGAATGGTTCAGGTTGAAAGAGACCTTAAAGATAATTATTCCAGCCCCCCTGCTAAGGGCAGGGACAAACTTCAGAAATGGTAGGTGAGAGGACAGAAAAAGCTGTGGCAATACTATCTTTTTTTTCTTATTCAAGTATTTTGTGGCTGACTTCCAGCTGGTGTTCCTACAGTGCACGCAAGGCTCCAGGCAAACCAAATCAGCTCTTCTGTTATTCAGTAATTCATATGGTCTGGCAGATACTTTCTCTTCCATGAGTAGTGTTATTCTTCTTTTTCCTACTCACTGAAGACAAGGATGAAGAAGACCAGAACTCTTAAAAAGTTGGGAGTGCAGCTCAGTAAAGAAGAGAGGAGAGGATGGATGAAACCAGAGAAAGAATAGGTAAAGGATACAGGCCAGGTTTTGGGCTGGTGGAGAGAAGGGAATTCATAGCCATGGCCTGAGGGGAGAGTGAAAGACTTGTTATTATAGCAGTGGCTTTTTTATTTTTAATTTAACTCCATAATTTATAGAAAAAATTGTGGGCACTTAAATTATGTAATGACCTCTAAAATGAAGGTGAACAGAGATGCTGAATCTGTAGAACGTATTTCTAGCTGTCAGCCAAATTCTCTGTCTGAAATCCATTATCAGCTTAGAGAGGGAAAAGTGAAGCCTGTGACGTAGAACTCTTCCTTAAATTTTTTTTTTTAATCCTTATTGGGTAAAAGAAGGCAGAAGAGAGAGACTGTTCCATGCCTTTATTGGGATGCTGTAGTCTTTGCTGCCATAGCAGATTTTGGACCCACTTGTCCATGTCATGCCAATAGAAAGGATGCAGGGAAGGGTCAGGCAGGAGACTTGTTCCTCCTCTTCCTCCCCTGTGGTGCCTAACTCAGAGGCACAGGAAGAAGCATGTGGCACCAGGGCAGCTTGCTGGTAAAGGCAGCGTGTCAACTGGGAGCATGGGGGAGAGCAAGATTCAGTACAATTTGCTAATAAAACAATGAAATGGCTTAATTTGAACAGGAGCCAGATACGCATGCTTCTGTCACCTGCTGGAACTGGAACCAGAGTGATGGAATAGAAAAGCAATTGGTCTCTTGAAAATAGTTCTGAATGAGTGTTAGGGACTTTAATTTATAATAATCTTAATGGTTTACTTTCTGCTTCTCTGTGGTAATGTGTGACTCTGTATGCCTGTGTGCTTTTTATAATGTGAATATTTTTCTCCTCTTGAAAGACAGAAAAGCTGTAGGGGAGCTATTAAATTCTGAAAGCTATATTTAGTTTAGAGCAATTAAAGCTAGCACTATATAATGACACTTGTAACTAGCTTATCAATCATGCAAATGATAAGATTTTTTTTTAATGTTTGGTTTCAGTCAGACTTGACATCACTGGCAGCTTTTGCTCACACACATCAAACATCAAATTTTTGAAGACATGTCTGTTGCAGGCTGATTCAGGCAAGTCGCTTGCTTTCTAACTATTCCATGTCACTTTGTTCCTAATTCCATTTTCAGAGTAAACCAGCATAATCCTGTGTTTCTTCCAAAAGGGGTAGTTCTGCTCTACCCTCTGCAGCTGCCTGATTTGCTCTTTTTATCGCCGATCTGCTGGCAGCATGTTCATACAGTGAACTGATACAGCAAATGGTGTGGCTAAAAATCTGTCTTTTTTCCTGGTTAGTTATTAACTGGATTAACTTCCCACTCTCATTCCACTCTGTAGTTGCATTGCTACTGGTTTTAACAGGAGTTGCAGCAGAAATAAATGGCTAACTTTGAGAAGGCAGAGAATTGTCTGGCTCTTCCCCAGGAGCTCTCTTCTGCTTGCTGTAGATTTACACCAAGTTACACTTTATTGCATAAGATCTGACCCTGTGGGCTGTGTTGAAAAGCTCAATTATTTTCCTTAATTTTGGGATGGTGGTGGATTTTTTTGGTTTGGTTGCAGGGTTTTTTGTGTGTGTGTATTTTAGGGTTTTTAAGTTGTCATGTGTTTTAGAAGTTAGCACAGAACTCTGATATCCCAATGTGCCTCGTGAAGGTCATTTCCTTTTATCTGTCACTCCCTTTGAGGTCCCTTTAGGGTCCCTGCTATTTCAATGTGATATGTAATGTTCTCCTGATAACTAATGTAATTGTCTCTAACTTATATAAGATGATTTTTTCCCCCTATTTCTCTTACATTGTTCATGTAAATAACACAAAGAATCAAAGGCACTGTTTTTCAAATCTAGGTATTTTTATATTTTTTTTTCAAAGGTTCATCATAAGGTGATTTTGTTGCCTCAGCCATGAGAAGATTTCAGTATATGATTAGTTGGAAGTTTTAAATGTGGAACAGCTTAATTTCTGAGTTACTGGGCACAATGCCAGCCTTAGATTTGGGAAAGTCTGAGTAATAAAATTGTAAAGCTGGTTCATCCCTCAAATATGTTATTATTTCTGCTGTGTCTGCCCACCGCAAGCTCCTACAGGCTAAAAATGTCAATAGGCTCTTACATTAGTAGCTATTTTAAGTCTCTAATCTTAAAAGGCAGCACAAATGAAAGAACAGTAGATTAATGTAAAATATCAAAGTTAACATATCAAGTGTTCTTTCTTGCTTTAGCTTTGAAAACTTCCACATGTAATATTTGGATTATTCTTAAAAATATACAAGTTCATATATTAAAAAAATCTAAACATCTGGGATCTAATTTTAGGATTAGACTCCAAACCAAGTGGGTGCGGTGGCATTTTTAGGTATGTAACAAATAGAAGAAGCAAAGAATTAAGTGTAAACATGAAATTAGGAGTTACTAAAAGCAGACAGTTGATAATAGAAGGTAAAAGTATTGCTCACAACTTACTGAGTTGAAAATAGGGAAAAGGATTTCCTTTTTAAATAAGCTAATGTTTTAGGATTAATATTAATAAGGGCACTAATGTAAATAATTCAAGAAATTTGGAAGATGTTAGTTCCATTACTCAAATGAAGCTGTGTGGTCTATTAACAGCATATAGAAATAATAACTAAGGAAAAAAAGTTAAATTATAACTACTAAAGCTATTATTTTAAGAAAAAAACACACTAAACGATGGATAAGTTTTGAATGTAGGGTATTAATATCTTGAGGATTTTTTTTTTCTTGTATTGGTGTTGAAGAAAGGTGAGGAAAGCCTCAGAGCTCTGGAGGAAGCTTAATGATGTGCTAGTTCTTATAAACAGTAAATTATATGTGGTACCTAGACACTGGTTTGTCTGCTGTTGATTACAGACTTTTTGAAAGATTATCATCAAGCTGATATGGGAATGGACTTGGTGCAAGAGAAATTAAAATATTATAATTGAAATGAAGAATCATACAGTCTGTGAATATAAGGGCTAAACTACTGATCCTTTTCAACTCAAATTGAGCAAGTTAAACTTTGTCATAAGCCGTATCTTTTCTGTTGTTCATGTATAAAGGAGTCCTGAAGGCTGCTAAAACTGTAAAATAGGATTGTCTTCAGGAAAAAAATGCATTTGACTAAATGTCAAAACTGTTTATTGGTTGCTTCAAAGCAACAGTTAAATAGTGATAGAGTTTGTTGAAGAGTGATACCCCTTGGCATCTCTTCGTAGGTGGTGATTCTTTCATTCTTTCATGCTGACAAGATGTTTGAGCAGGTTCCCCACACCCTCAGTGGAGTTACAGACTTGTGCAGAATTCTGCATCTTTAGGGCAAGAGAGATTTCTGTTATAAAATGCATTGCTCCCTTAGTGTATTAGTTGACTAAAACTTAGTTGCTTATTTCGGTGGGAGAATGTTGCTAATCTGAATTTCTAATACATAGTTTTCAGGAGAGGGAAGAGGTAGCTGTGAATGCTGTATTTTAGGGTAATATTTTTGGGGAGGAACCCACAGAAGAAAAAAAACAAGGTAGAAAATGTTCCAGATTTCATATATTGTAATCCTTACCTCCCTTGTGTTTCCCAGGTATTGAAGGACAATATAGAAGGAAGTTTTATTTCTCATCTGAATTTTGTGTGTGTTTGTTTTTCAGATCTAACACCAGACTCATGTGAGCTACTTATTCCTCAGACATTCCCTACTGAAAAGAGGAGGAGATTTGAATTCTTCATAGTTGGCACTGAGAGACTACCCCCTCACTGTAAGTCGGTCTTCTTTAGATCATGGATGTGGTGCCCTTCCTGTAGCAAAGCAAGAGTTAAATTGGTGTGAGGCCTTTTTCAGCCTAGAAGGGACATGATGAAAAAAGCTGGATAAGAAGCTTCTTGCTATGAAGAATCATTCCATCAGTGGAGAAAGGGAGAGGACTGTTGTATAGCTGGCATAGAACCAGGACTTCAGCCCCCTTTGGAGATAAAACCTTATGCTTAATTGTGTGTCTGAAAGACAAATTGATGGATGTAGCAAGGAAATGGAAGAGGTAAACCTGAAGTTGTACTAATATAATCTTATAGTCTGAGGTGAGGTTAATTGTTCAAAAACACTTTAAAGCTGTGTAACTTTCGAGGGATCCTGGAAAAGTACAGTTTGTTGGGTTGTACTGTGTTTGAATGGCCTTTAATCTTAAATTTTGGGGTTTCCACTGGTCACCTACCATGTCAGGGAGGGATTTCTTCACCCATTGCACCATCAGAGTCCTGGTGGTTTGTGTCTCGCGTTGAAACGCAGACAAAGAGCAGCCAGAGATAGGACTCTGGCAAGGTTGAGATTATATTACCCAGGATACTGAAAAACTTCTGGTGTTGCTGGTGGGTGTGTCTTCTGCCTGAGTGCTCATAATTGTGAGATTTATTATTAGGAGGAAATTCTGTCCTAAGTCCTGTGTCAGTCATGGCACTTAGGGTGTTTTAACTTCTCTGATAGCGTGCGGATGTACTGACAGTACATCTGAATACTTAAGTTTCTCTTTTGGGGTAGGAAGCTTGAGCTTCCTGGATAGATGCTTTTAAACGTTTTTTTTTTTAATTGTGTATATATATATTGTTGAGCTTTTTAACCTATGGGTATTAAATTAGTATTCTAGGGCACATAGGACAGGTAGGATGTTGTAGGTCTTACATGCAGTTGCAGAAGGGTGGATGTTCTGAACTGTGTGGTTCTTGCAGCCCTGTGATTGTGTGCAAACTAATGTGAAATCAGCATTAACAAGCTTACATTGATTTTTTTTTGGTGTGTTTTTTTTTTACCTGTAAAACAGAATATAGCCCTACTGTTCTGCACTCATTTCCCATTATACTTGTATCTGTTTATGTAGGCTTAGTCATTGCTTTAATTATTGTAGATTATTCTTTTAGGTGAATATTTTTAGGTTAAATCTCTTGTAGTTTCTATTGTGAGCGTGTAAAAGGTATTGCCAGCTTTATATGGCCCAGTAGGACTTGCTGGAGATGGGTCATGAAAACTGAAGTGTGTAGCAAGCACAGGGTATGAATCTTTGCTAGATGTAGTTGCTATAAATCACATTAACATCCATGTGTGTTTTCAGCTTCTACAAATTAGAAGCTGAAAAAGAGTTGGAGGAGAGGAAAATTACTGTATTTGGTTTATTTGTGTTGGTAGGTATAGCCATACTGCCACAATGAACTCTGTGGGAGGTGCCCAGTTGCTACAGGATCCTTTTACCTATACAGATAGCAGAGTTTATCAAACACTAGTACAAAATTGTTAGCTGATTATGCTGAGAAGTCTTATGTTTAAGTAGCAAAGCAAAGTTTCCTCATTATCTAATGACTTTCAAAAAGTTTCAGCAGAAACTTGGCAGAAATGAATATAGACCTGCCCCACCCCAGTGTGCAACTTCACACAGAGTCATGCAGGAAACCTGTGAAAAAATCAGGGCAATTCACTCTGCTTATCCTGATCTTTCAGTGCAGGAATGTTCTCCATTTAAACTCAATTTCAATAGTTTCTAAAAGGAAGGGTGGTAGATCTGCAGGGATACAAAACTAACAGAGTTTGAATAGTTAGAAAATGGGAATTTTTGCGTCTATTATAGCTGTAGCAGAAGGTTGCAATGAGAACTAGTATTTATCTTAACAATAATATTTTTGTTTTCCTGCTGATGTAGTACCATTCTGTTGGCATATGTTCCTGAAATGCATTAATACTTCATAACATCCTTCTTTAAAGATATATTAAATGACATGTTAACACATGGTGTGATTTCACTGAATAGCTCTGCGTCTTGGAAAAGAAACAGCTTAAAGTGAAGTTGTCTTAAAGTCATTTTTACGAAATTGAAAACTGAATCTATGGCTGTTATAGAAGCAGTTTCCATGTGTTACTGAGCCTTTAGAGGAATTCTTTAATACTTTCTTGAACATAGGAAAATTCAGTGAAGGAAGCGATCTTCATTTATCAGTCCTCATAAATTTTATTTAAGAAACTTAATGGAGCCCCTGTGTATTCCTTTGGTATTTTCTCTCAATTTTGCCAACCTAAAATTCCAGGCACAAATGTGAACATTGTTTTTTGTTTTTATTTCACTTGGACCACTGACAATAAATCTTGTGAAAGGTATTGAATTTTACTTTGTAAACTGAATATTGACAGAAATATTAAAAATATTGTTAGACATTGCCTGCTGGCTCTTTACTGTTTTGTATGAGAAGCTTTTTGTACAGAGCTAAATTCTGTGCTAAAATATGTCATTTAGTACTTCCTTTGGAGGAAAACGAGGTCAGATCTTAGTGCGCATGTACCTGTAAATGCAAAAATAACCAGTGTGTACAACCCTTACTCTTCTTTGTGCATAAGCTCATGTCTGTCAACTTAAGATACTTCTCTCAGAGAGTTCCAAAGTGTTTTATGTGGCTTTAGTTATGAATACTTGCACTAACTTATTCAATGTATAGTAGTATAGATAGATGTGCCTGCAAAAAGAAGAGTGGAGAAAGGGAGAAAAAGGGATGCTTGTTAACTTACTGTCTTAATTTCTTTCAATAGCAACTATTAATTTTGTATTATTGTTTAAAATAAACTGCACATCTGAGCACTATGGATGACATCTATAGAAGGCAGGGGTGAAGAAGCAGGATAAGTCTCTCATAAGAGCATAATTATAATTTCTACTTTTAGTCATAGATACTTTGGTCTTAAGCAGATAAACAGTTCCTCTGTCTAGTCAGGTATTGAAACAACTGGGCTGCTGATTTAGTATCACTATGCAATAAAGTCATTTTTAGAATTTATGTAAATAGAAATCAAATGTTTGTGAAGTTATAGAAAGGTGGATCAAATGTACAGCCACAGTCTCATTAATACAGCATTGTAAACCAGTAACAGCTTAAATCAATCTTTTACAGCAATTTGTAGATGCTGAACGTGTCAGAGCGGTGCTGGGCTGGAAGTGGTGTGACAAGGATGTCAACTCCTTGGTCCTGTGGTGTCAAGACCACAGACTGTTCTCCCTGCAATATATCTCAGACATGAAAATTCAGATCTTAATAGTTACAGCTTCTTACTTTGGGACAAGCTATGAACTTAAGTGCTTGAAATAGGCAATTAGCATAGCCAAAAGTAACTTACAAGAGAAAATCATGGAACTTGTCTACTGTCATTCAGACCTTTGATTCCTTATGCTTATATGCAGAGAAAAGAAGCAGCAGCTGCTGCCGTGTCTCCTTCCAGAGAAAATCAGCTTTGTCACCCTTCATTTTAGCAACAGGAGCAAATTGCCTTCTTCCTGCCATTATAAGGGGATTTTACAAGTGAGATTCTGGTTTTTTGCTTCCAGAAAGTGATGCAGATAATGCAGATTCTTACCACTGAAAATGTTTTCATTGGGCACACAATGAGCAAAAGCACAGACTTGTAATCTGGAGGTCATGAACTCAGTCGGTCCTTTGACGTAAATCAGTTTTGTACTTGGAAGCCATGAAAACTTGCCCCTTGTTTTACGAGTAGCTCACAGATACCATCTCTGTCTTTCAGTATGTGTTTGAACATGTTTCCATCTGCCTTATCTTTTTTAGACAGACTTGTTAACTTTCCTGTTTGCTTATGTGAGCTCTCATAACTTGCCTATTTGTCCACCAGGTGAAGAATAAAAATAATGCTTCACGTACATCACAAGGCAGAAGGTATTTTTTTTTTGCTTTTGAAAGGTGACCTTAGAAATTGATTTCTGAAGAGCAAGTGTTGTACAGAGCTTCAGGACCTCTTGCTTTCCAGTTGTGCAACAGCAAAGATTTTGCATGAGAGGGGAAGAAATGGTTGTAGTTGTTGGTGGACTCTTTTAGCACTGTGGTAATAAAGATGTGGGACTGAACTCTGATCCTGGCATGTGTAATGGTGAATAAGTTATGGTTTTTGGCTTATACTGACTCCTTTGCTCATTCTCTGATTCCAAATTTTAATGCATTATACTCCCATTTACTTTTGGGAAAAGGTCATATCTTCCTTTTAATTCAGATGGCAAGTTCTTGTAGCAGTAGGTATTTGAAGAAGTGAAAACTGCATTGTTCCTTTAGGTTTGAAGAATCTTCCTACACTGAGAGAAAAGTATTATGATTATTCAAGTAGGTGCTCTTCAAGGAGGAATAAAGATTACTTTAAAGACTTAGTAAAATGTTAACACTATAATCTTAAGCCGCCTGTGTAAAGTTCACAATCAGTGTGCTTCTATACTAATGTGCTTTAATCTCTTTATCCTCATGTGTTGTTGGTCTGTTGTAATCTGTTGTAAATTTTTTTTGTTGTTCCACATCTTGTCAAAGCATATATATGAAGGATGAAAAAAGGTCAAACCTGTTTGGTTTGACCAAGGATAATTATTAGTAATGATTAATGAACAGAAATGTATTTATGAAAATGTAAGATGCTTGCAATATGTGTTTAATGAATTTAAAAGACTTACTATGTCACACACTTATGAAAGAAAACATCTACTGAGGAGACACATGCTTTTTAGTTACAAAAGCACTGCAAGAACTTTTAAGAAGAAAAATACGTTCTCCTGTCAACTCAAGTTATGTTGAAAGAATATTAAGATTCTGGCAGAAAACCAGGCAAAGCCTTATCTGGTAGGGAGTAAAAACATGCTGGCTGGTAACTTGCAGTCACAATAGTGAGCATCAGAGCAATATGGTATGAAGTGATGTTAAAAAGCTTTAAGAAGATTTCAGTGCAGCAGCATGTTTTACTGGAACTTTTGCTGCCCTTCCCTTCTGTCCAGGTGACTTCTGTGCTTCCCTGTTTCCTGGAGGAGACCTGGGCTCTGCTGCTGTATTCTTGGACGATGCCAAATCATTAGAGAAAACGAAAAGTTCTTGATATAAGACTGAATTTTGTATGTTGCCTTCCCTCAAAAAGTACCAAAAGTTTTCCTTCTCCTTTTAATTTCCTCTTAAGTTTTGTCCATGTATATGTTTGTCCCCATGTGGTTTTTTACTCCCATTACTTAAATACCTGGAAAATTTGACAGCTGTCCACAGATGTGTTTGAACGTTCTGCAGGTAGTAGCTTATTTTAAACATCAGGAATTGTGCTTTCAGAAAAGTCAAAGAAATTTAAATTATTATTCTACCTTACAAATCTAATACCAAGTGATTAATGGAAGTGTTGACACTCAAAAATTGTCCTTCCATAGTGCAGTAAGTGTTTGAACTACTAACAAGCTGTCAAGTGCTACAAAATGAAATAATTTTAATTCTTGAGGTGCTTATGCAAGCTAAAAGGTAGATGCTGTCAGCTGTGGTAACAGTGGAAAAAGCTGGGTGTGTTTTTGGTTGAGAGACATCAATAGAATTTGGTGTTGCTGCTGGGAAGGATAAGGAGGACTTCAAAATTTACCCTTTTGTCAGACCCTTCCTATAATCTTCATCAGGGTGATTTATGATCTGGTGAGAAAAAGGCTGCCTTTATTTTATTCAGGCTTATAAAAATTATACACTTACTAGAATAGGTGAACACTTTGGTATATACAAAGCTGAATAAATTTGTATTGTAAGAATTTACTTTGGATATATTTGGCAAAAATAAATCTATTTTCAAGGATCATATGTATTACTTCTACTGGCAACAATTGTAATGACCTAATGTATTAAGTTGAAAAATAAAGTTAATTTCATTTAAATAAATAAAAAAAAACCTACAAAACAGAAAATCTCCATAGAGCAAGCTAAAGAAAGCAATGACTGTAAGGAACTGTAACAGCTGCACTAACAAACAAACAAAGTTGGCCCTTGAAATGAAAGGAGGGGAAGAAAAAAACCACTTCCACCAGTGAAGTGGCTTTACACTGTATCATTAAATCTCACTTGACAAAATTGAGATGTCTTGTTCAAGACACTTGCAGGGAGGAACCTCAAATTTCATTTGAGGCTGTTCTCTTTCTGCTCCCAGAAAAGCCTCCATGCTCTTGCTGGTTTTGGCTGTTTTCTCCTTGTTTTCTCCCCACAGTTGTATTTCAGAATATCACAGAAGTATTGGTCAAAAGAGGAAATGCATAACATTCCTCAATACTGAGAATCTTTCAGATTGTCAGTATGTCAAAACCCTACCATTGGCATGAGCTGGGCTTAAGTAGAAGTGGATGTAGTAGTTGGAGAGTGGCACCTCACATCAACAGTCATCTCTGGGTGGCAGTGGGAACTACAGAGGACAGTAGGGCTGAAAGATGTAGAGGATGGTGACTACAAGCTTTGGAGAAATATAAAGAATGAGAGAAAGAAACAAACATTGAGCATTTCTTACAACTTTGTATTTCTGCACTTAAAATTGACATTTTTTTTTATTTAATTTAATTAAAACAATTAAAAAGTTGCATTGATCAAGCCCCAGGTTTAGTGTGCCTGACTTGAATATTATTTTTTTTTTTAATTATTTATCTTGTCAGCATCTTCAGACTTGGTTAATTCATGACTAGCAGCACAAGATTTGAGGAATACTTCTGAAGTGGAATCTTTGGCTGCAAGCTGGAGACCCTTTTAATAGTTCCAAGGGATAAGGAACCACTAACACTCTCCTTTGCCTGGATGTCTGGCTGTGTGGGGGATGCTCCAGCTGTGCTGTTAGAATGCTCACCTGGGGGAAGATAAATTCATGCTTTTCAGTTAAATAAAATGTAATGCATATTTATGTAATTTATAGCCTGGAAGCCTGACCACAATATGCCTAGATATTATGTATTCATTTAAAACACACATTTAAAACAATATTGTCATAGAAAAAATAAACACATCAAGACTTGATTATAAAAAGGTTCATTAGCACTTGAACCAGGTGATAGCATGCACGTATAGAAAGCATATACGTAAATATGCATATACTTTTCACAGGTATTGGAAATAAAGCAGTTGAAGAAACTATGGGTTTTGCCATAGAAGGTGCTGCAGTTCTTAGCCTAATGAACAGTATAGAGCTGCTGGAGTTGTTTTTGGGTCCACCTGAGCCTCCCAAGCAGGTGCCATTCTGAGTGATGGTGAATAGGGTGGCCAGCTCAGAAAGCTGATGCAGATGCTGAGTGAAATGGCCAGATCTGTTGAAACTGCAGTGATTCAGAGCTAGGGGGTTTCTGCCTCCAGCTTTCAAAGATGTTCTGTTGTGGGACTAATGTAATCTAATCAGCAGTGGCCTTTAATTGTCCTTCAGCATTGCAGCTTCAGCGTGCAATTGCAATAATTAAGTATTAGTAAAATTCCTGTCATTAAGCCGGAGTGTGAGAAAACAGGTAACATTTTATAAAGGAAGATGCACCTTTCTTCATAAAGAATATTTTATCGCTGTCACAAAAGTACTCAAGTTTCTGTGTACCATTTATATTTGAGAGTACTCTAAAATGATTGTGAAAACCAGCATTGCTGAGATTTGCTTATTTCTCTGACCAGTGGTGAGGAAGTCCTGATTCAGTCTGTTACAGGCAAGATCAAATGGAAGACTGTTCAGTAACTTTGGATAAATTGCAGCAACCCAATTAGAACTGTTTGCTTTCACACGATTTATTTCACTTGCTACCTGTGAAATATCCTGTTCTGTGCATGGGGACATGAAGACTCATTGCTCTAAGTGCATGTTGTTGAAATAATATCTTGCTGCTTGCTCAGCTGAAGAAAAATAAGGCCTATAGTGTTCCTGGAACTGGTTGTGAATATAAAAAAAAAACCCCAGTGGTTGATTATGTACAGAATGTTAATTGTCACTCTGCTCTGTTCAGACATAACTAATGTGTGACTTAATTTAGATACATTAGCTGAGAAGCATTACATGCACATGGGAAGAAATGCATTTGTCACATCTATTTACTTTCTCATGCTTAATGCATAACGTCCAACTTGACAATTCCTGCACTTGTTGGTGAATTTAAGCCTCTTAAATTTGCCGTATAAGGTGGTTAAGCTGCTGGTTTTAACTATCAAATTCCTCGTGCTTTTTCCACATCCTCACCTAGCGCTAGGAAAATATTCCAGACACAGGGAGTGGGGCAGGGAAGAGGATAGAGAGAGATGGAGCTGTGAATATATGAACTGGCAACATGAGATGTAAGCTCTGTTAGAACAGTTGTGGAATCCCCGGGCAAAATTAATACAAAGTCAGATCCCTTTTCACAAGGCAGCAAAACCAGTGCATTGCAGTGCCTACTTCTCATGGAAACTCTAATTATTTTAAAGTACTGTATGCTGGAATTGTATGGACAACCCACAAAAGCAAATGAGCTGCTGGACGCTATAGGGAGTAAAGACAAATTTAATCCCATTTTTGGGAACGATACAGAATTTGAATTTGTATGGCTTGCAATGCTGTGATTTATGCGAAAGGGAAATGTGGAACGTGAAAGTTCTTAATGCAGTTTTGGGTCAGTCTAAATGAACTGTACTTTAGGGTGGGTGTTTTGGGAAGCAGGAAGATACAGTTAGCTTTCACTGGATGCTATTCGGAGCTTGACACGTGGCTCCTATTTGTCTCATTTTCAAAATCTTTGTTCAAAAACCTAGTGGTGCTGAAAGAAGAGAAACATAAGGAGAGAGATCAGAATATGAAAATCTTTTTCATCAAGTAATTCAATAACTGTTTTTTGTATACTTAACATACATTTTTTGGGTGTTGGGGTGTAGCCTTCTTAAGTGAACTGGCTTATGGCTCTATCAGTGTTTTTAATGCAATTGACCAAAAGGAAGAGATGGAATATACCACCAGGTACTCTATTTCTTGCCTTTCACCTTTTAAAAGTATGATATCTGTTCAGCATGATAAACAATCTCTTCCTAAAATGATCTCTTGGTGAAGCAATCGATACTGCAGCGTGACAGGAGATCCTGCATGTTTCTCACTGTAGTTTGTTTTATAGTTGGGTCAGTTACTTGAAGCAATGATCACCTTCACCATTTGTTTGCTGAATGGGTGTTATAAAATCACACTAGAGAAGAATCTTTTGATGTCTTACTCCTGAGCTATTCCTACATGGTCCTCAACAACAACTATTTTATGATTCTCTCAATTAGTGTGTTTTCTGTTCTGGAAAATTATTCTAATGAAGGACATCAGGGGGCTGGTCCTTCAGTCAAAATAGGAACTATTTGTCCTTTTGAGTCCCTGCTGTATGTGCAGGATTTCAGAATTTTGTCAGGCAGTCTGATGTGTGTGGTACTTTTCTCAATATCTTTATGGGGCTTTGAGCAACTTGGTCTAGTGGGAGGTGTCCCTGCCCATGGCAGGGAACTCAATGACCTTTAAGGTCCCTTCCAACTTGAACCATTCTGTGATTCTGTGTTGCTCGCCACAAAATCCTGCTCATACATCTCACCCACAAGGAACGTGTTATGTAGAAGATCACCTCTCCTATTCCGGGAAAGCCTGTAAGTCTTTCCAAATGGATATTTTTACAGCAGTCTCTCCATTGCACATGAAGTGAGAATATGCTTAAATTGCTTTGCTCTGTTCCCCAGACGCTGAGGAGCTCTCAGGCGAGAGTTTGCCTGAGAACCAGAGTCTGAAACAGGAGCTGGGGACTGCCTGTTCCCACGGCCACCTTATCTGTTTGCTGCTAGGACAGACAGTTGGCTTTTCGTATTTTTGAGTACAGAAGAAAAGATTGGAAAACTGTAAACACTGATAGTGTAACTTCTCCAAATGTAATTCTTCCAAATGCCATTGGTCACTCCAAGATTTATTTTTCAAGTTATGTTCCATGTCAATTCTTATAATTTTAGAATTAAAAATACTCAAATCTTTTACTTTTTAGACATTTTTATTAAGTATTCTCAAAACCAGTATAATGTAATGCTTTAAAGAAAAGATTGGGTACATTTTATATGGAAACTTAAAATTCTCTTGACTTAAACCGCCATTCACAGTAATTTTTTTTTCACATTCCTCCTCCAGCTTTTCCCATTCTACATGTATTTAATTTTTCTACCGGTTCACAATTAAATGCATAGAACAAAATAACGAAATTCTGTTGAAGGATTGTGAAGTAACTGTCTGAATGGCATGGGCTATTTTTTTCTGGAAGGAAGTGTGAGCTATGAAAATGCTTCCAAGTTTTGGGTTAGGACTTGATGAAAACTTTGTATATAGTTTAGATCTTGAGCAGCTTTTGAAAAGACAGACTTATGTCAGAAGTGGAATTTTTTGGCATAAGATTTGTAAAGCTTACACATTCTGTATTTTAGCATGTAAAAAAGATGTATTTGAATGAGGTTTTTCTCTGACCTTATATCCTAAGTGTATCATTTGCTGGTGAAATTGTGGAAGATACAGTCAGTGAAAGATGAGTATTCATGAAAGTTAAGGGAAAAAATATGTAGGTCAACATGGGTGAAGTGAGCATGACTGCCATCTGTTAAGAAATTAGCTTTCAGTATTATGTTTCCTGCTACTTTATATGTTATTATTTTAGATATTTTTTTTATTAAAAGTAAAACCCCCTTTTAGCTGCTTCCTCTTAGAAATGGCTCTTTTTTTTTTCCTATTATCCTTTTCAGAAATTCCTCAAGTGCATTATATGAAAAATTGTGGAAAATGTCTTAAGTATGTCAGGATGCACCTTATGCTGCACTACTCATAATTAACCACAGGTTTAGTTTATTTTTTTTGGTTGTGAGTCCTGATGGTCTAGAAAAGCCAGTGCCATATGGCACCGTTTCAGAAACAAACACAAAAATGCTGAGAGGTTCGGAGGAGAGTAGAGGAAAGAAAGCAAACACTAAGAATGGTGTCACTCTTTTAACCTTAACCAGTTTAAAGGGACTCTACCTCACTTGTAAACACTTCTGTTTATTGCTGCTTTTATAGCCTATAATTAAAATCCAGGTTGTTCAGTTGCAGTTCAAGTATAACCAACCTCAAAAATGCTATGAAGTAACCAAGACGCTTGACTGCACTTGCTATAAAACTCTTCATGTTGTTGTCTGCTGTCTCTGTAGCCTGTTTATGGTGACTAAACTGAAGTAAAAAACGAGTGTACTCATTACAAATAACAAATATGAACTGTTAAATTGTAGGAGCCTTTCACTGAGCTCAAATCAAGTTATTTGTAAATTATCCATTCTTTCATATTGCTGAGCTGTCCTAGTTAAAAGTCTGTCTTTTAAACCTCTAAAAATCCTTGAAAATGGGTGTGTAGGTGAAGCTTTTTTTAAATCATGTGGAATTTCTTTTGTTTTTAATTAAGTTAGATAGTTGGTGACTGGCAGTAACCTGAATCTAAATGTAAGATTAGGGACAGAGTATCTCTTTCAGATCTGTCTGGATCAGTTGACAATAATACTGCTCCTACTTCCTTGCCCACAAGTTGGTGATGACCATCTCTGCATTTTGGACAAAGCAAAGTGTGTCAACTACCCCCTTTGGCAAACGACTTTCCGCTGAAGTGGATTAGGGAGAGCTCTTGTGATTTTTTTCTTTTTTTTTAATTTCTTTTCTTGACAGGGGAACTACTGGAAAGGGACACTTACAGTTTGCTTGGGAGCAAGAATTTCTTTAACTGCAGTTATAAAGTGAATATGAATTTGAGCTGTAACCCATCAATAGAGGCACTGAGCTATTACTGAGAGCTGTTAAAGTTCTCAGGAGCTTTGTATTAACTCTGAGCTCTATTGCTGGAGCCAGGCCCTATTTTTACATCAGGATGTCATACCGTAGTAGATTTGTATAAACAAAGTTAGTGCATTAAAACTCTATACATCTTCCTTGATCTGGGCTGTATGTAATAGTATTAAATTATTCACAAAGTCTTAATTGAAGCTTTCCTCTTTGACCAATCTCCTAACTTGATTTTAGATTTTGTTCTGTTGTAGCTGGGCAGCGGCAGGACACGATCTGATGTGAAAGCATTCACTCTGAAATAGACCTTCTGTTTTTCCCAAGCATGATTGCTGTTTATGCAGTTTTGTGTTCTTTGTCTTCCTTTTTCAAGGTCAAAAGTTCTCTTGCTTGATCTGAGTAGAGCCTCTAAGGTAACTCTAGATGGATTTGCGTTCTCCTCCAGCCCTTCAGAACTTGAGGAGATTGTCATGGGGCTCTATCATTTGAGGTGGGGAGCTTAAGTGCTACCTTGTTAACCTAGTGAGTAGCCACCATTTCTAGCTTGCATCTTCTTCTGTTGACCAGCTATTGTGATTTATTGTGATACTTTCCCATTTCATATTACTTAGGCAAAACATTCCATGTAATCATTCAGATTTATAATCTGATTCCCCATATCTTACTGCTTCTAAGTTTATTTCAGTTCATCTTTATCCTATGCCATGGATAACACGCGGAAAACCTGATCCTTGGAACCTCTTTCCTGTTTCCCATTCTCAAGGTGTTCATTACAGTCATAAATATGAATGGGTTTAAGACTGTGATGTAGAATCTTCCAAGAACATGGTTTGCTCCCTCTGCACCTGCTTCTCACAGTTCTTTCATCTGCGTATGTGTAGGTGATATGTGTTTCCAAGCAAAAGGACAGTTGCAGACTTCCTGTCTGTCCTTGAAGAGCTCTAGCCCAAGCCTTAACATCCTTAATTTTTATTTAAAGGAAATATGTTTCTGTGTACACTTCTTTCTTTATATTTCCTTTTTTTTAAATTGAAAGCTTGGAGTTAACAAACTCTTACCTTTTGTCCTTAATAACAAAAATACTTGGCACTTGTAGTACTAATTGTTCTCAGTATACTTTATATGTGTTAATTGTTCCCTAGAAGGTATCTCTGAAGTGCCAAGGTTGAGTCACACATTTGTGTTCAAAACATAGTGTTGGCCCCTCACCTCAGATGGCGTTAGAAAGGCTTAACACGTTTTTTAGAATGCTGCACACCTCTTTTGATGTTTCAAACTATCGGAATATGAAAGACCTTCTGTAAAGACATAATCTGCATAGCATTTAAAAGAAAGCTTTAGCTCTGCATTTATAAATTCTAATGCTGTAAAGTAAACTGAAGAAGGTGTACTGGAACGGACTTACAGACAGAAGCCTCTAAAAATTCCTTGTCGATCAAGAAGAAATGTGACGTTTTCATAACTCTTGGTCATTACACTTCATAAAGCACATAAATGAATTTCTGTGCATAATAGGAAGAACTGAATCTTGTTACCACAGTCATTAAAGTTAATGAGATTTAAATTTTGAGCTAATCACACTGCTTATAAAGGAGAAGTGCTAAATATTCTTGAAGGGAAGTGTTGTTTCCTTTGTAACTTTTTTCTTTTAGAAATTATGTGATTACACAAGATGTACATTCATCATCATTCCATGATTACAGAGTATCATGGAAAACAGGTATTTGAGAAGGGGACCCTAGGTTTTGGAGGTTTGCTTTTGTGTTTTTTTATTTTGTTGTGGTTTTTTTGTTTTGTTTTTAGAAATTAGATGCCAAAGTGTGAAAGCACCACATCAAAGAGGACAATGCAGGCTTGTTGAATACTGATGCTTTTTAATGAACACATCTAATATTCCTACATGAGATAAAGGATCTCAATGTTGTGTTTGCTCTTCATACATACTCCATGATATTTTTCTTCAGGCTTTGGTGAGGATTATGCCTGGGCCACCAAAACTCTTCCAGTAGTCCTATTTGCACTTCTACCTGAAACCACAGGTGGCTGACTGTGGTTTTGTTTTTCCATAGTTAAATCAACTATGTCTGCTGGTTTAATATTGCTAGATGTCAAGCAGTATTGGTAGATTTACGCATCTCACAGCATTATGTGGCTTATCAGGCCACAAAGAGACAGTCTGATTCAAAGTTACATGGATGCTGTCAATGATTTGACAGGAAAGTGATGTCTTTTTCTTGATGTGCAGACGGTGCTGTCTGAAGATCTTGAATTACTACATCCTGGCAGACTGGCAGATACTTCCATGAGAAGGCACTGACTTCCAGAACTAACACCGTGCCTATCAAAACTGATTCTGGGAAAACAAACAGTTTGTATTTCAGTAACATTTTAGCAATAACGAGTGCAGCATTAAAAAGGAATAAGCCTTGGGGTGTAATGGAGTTATCTTTGTTTTAGTGAACAAAGCGAAGCTTTAAATAGTAACAGATAGCAGAAAAATGAAAGGCAACCTAGCCTGTGCCAAAGCTCTGATGGTAACGTTTCCACTCATACAAACTTGGGGATGTTATCACTAACAGATGGGGCTTTCCGAGCTTTTTAGTACAGACTGTAAAATGATACCATGTGCCCGTTACTTTCCTTACTGCAAATGATAACGAGCCTTTTCTCCCTTTTCTATCGCATGATCATCCTTTGTCTTTTCACTTGTAAGGTCTTCCCTTGAGAAATGGGACTTCTCATGCAAACAGACCCACCGCTTCTTTATTAATTGAGCACAGGGAGGGCTGTCAACCTCATTAGCATTGCTGTATGCAGTCTGTCTGCTCCCAGTCTAGAACTGATCCTAGCTCAGTAGCTGTTATTTTCTGCCCCGTTTTCTTGACAGGGAGACTGCAGACCCCTCTGTCATCGGGTCACAGACTGGTTCCTACGATCCCTCAGCTTCTGGCTTCTCCATCCAGTGTGTGAGGGTCATGCTAAGAGCTGGAGTGGACAAAGGGAGCCCTTCTCAGTCTGGTGGTTCCTCCTAGAGAGCCCTGAGCTGCCAGGCTGTCCCTAGGCAAGGCTGTTTCTGAAATAGGCAGGGAAAGAAGGAGAATTATTAATGATTTAGGACCTGACAATGAGCTACGGCACTCCTTTTACTTATGATTCTTGACTGCGATTAAAAGTTGTGTGGAAAAGGTAGTATGACAGCTGACTAATTACTGTAATAATGCGGACATTACTGCCTGTATTTTCTGGATGGCTAGTCACCAAGATGACTGTGTATCAGTGTAGAATATATACCCAGCAAATTTTTTTTATACAAGTGTCATCTATTGCAGATTTCCTGGGGAGGTGGAAGCAGGATCAAGATTATGCATTTAAAATGAATCGTGTTGCATACAGTATTATAGTTAGGTTCTACAGTAGATGTGAGTGAAAGGTGGTGGTTTTATATACATGCTTATATTTCAAGATGCTATTTGACCTATTTCCAATTTTATATAAGAATTTTTTAATAGAAGGATTGAATTATTTGCCCCAAGGGGTGGTGAAACAGGAGATATTTGCTTTGCTTGAGGAAAGTCTGAATAGACTTGGCATTGAAGCATGTTCTTTTGTGATGTTTTTCTTGGTGTGTATTCTACTAGATTTTTTTTCTGTTTTGGTTTGGTTTTTTGCTTGCCATACACTGGAACATACAGGATTTTCTTTCTTCAAGTAATGAACATTATACATGAAAAGTAATCTGCTATTAAATGTGGTGTATTGATCATTTGTCTCACTTTTTTTTCTTTCCCACTCTGCGTCTCTCTTGATTAGACAAGTAGGAGGCCTTTGTTTGAACTACGTTTTCCTCTGTTGGGTCACTGAAATTTAATAACTACAATAGCCTCCTCAAGGAGGTGGGATAAGTGGAACTAACTGTTTCTTTGCATAATGGACTACTTGAGAGAGCAGTATGTGTCCATGACTATCAAAAGCAGCCACTCAACAGAGGTTGTGTTGGATGAAGTCTACACCAGCAGCTATCTGATGGAAGGCAGTTCTGAAGTACTTCCTGTTATTGTCAGTCTCCCTAAGCTGTTTGAACTTTTGCTTTTAAAGATACTATTAATAACTTGTTATTAAGAAGATTTTTTTAAACTACATCATGTTTGTTTCAGCAAGTTTTCTTCTGTAAAGAGAATAGGTAGCAGCAGGATGGTATTTGTGTGCTTTGTCCTTCAATAGTACGAACCTTATGGTAATTCAGGAACAGCTAATACCCTCCTTGAAAAGACACCTCCAGTAGTTGTACATGGCGTATCTGTAGTCTATAAATAAGTCTTTCTTTTTTTGAACTAGATGAGACACTGGGATAGATTAAAGGTGGCAATTTGAAGTAAAACAGAGAAAGCTTTGAAAGCATTACTTGAGAAAGACTATTGCTTTGTTTATCTAGGTGGACATGAGTGAATGGAACTTAATAATATAATAATAGCTATAGAGCAAAGGCTTCAGCACAGATTCTTTTCTAATCTGTGAAAGTCACTCAATGTTGCTTGCAATTCTAATTTGGATTGCTCAGTCCTGTGCTTGCTGTGCCCACATGACTCTCATCAGGCTGTTGTTCATATTCTTCTATGCACAAAACCTTAATTGACTACAGTTATAAAATGAGATGTATTCTTCTAGTTTTGTTGCTCAAAATCTCTCTTCAGTGTTCTTTCACTGCTGAATCAGCTCTGAAGCAGCTGTTAGGCTTTATTTTTCTTCTAGAGCCATAACAAAAATAATTGCATAATGTTGATTTTTACTGCAGTTCTCAGTAATTTTTTCCCTAAATTTCTGCCTTTCTTTTCTAAGATGTGTGATAACTTGGATTTTGCTGTAAGTGTATTGTTTTGACAGTTGCAAGAGATGAATTGTGATACTGAGGAGCTGCTTTGAACTTACACATTTTAAAGGCTTGAGAACATCTCGGGATGGTGCTTTTTTTAAAAATAGGTCTTCTCATATTGTTTACATTAGCTTTAATTGATGTAGCATGATAAGGCTCTTAGTAACAGATGATAAGTAGAGATAAGTGCTGTTTATGGGTTTAGGATGTAGTAGCTATAAATAATATTTGATACTCATGTATTCTTAATTCTTTACAATGCACCTGGCGAGGTCATTTGCAAAAGTACTCTCTTGGCCTACTTTTGCTGCTGTTGACTAGATAGCGAAGAATTAGGCCAGTACTTAGCAGTTGTGAAAGTTCCTGCCCTAAATTTATTTGGATCTGTCTCAGCCTCACACCTCTGCTTTGTCTTTTTGATTAAGCCAAACTGAGCAGCACTATGTGCTCCGCAGGAACACAGGTCTGAGGCCATCCTGTGATACGGGGAGGAGCAAAATGTATTGAACTTGAAGTAAACTGGATCACGATGACCTCAAAACATCAATTTTGGCCCTAATCTCAGCATAATTGGCATAATACTGATTTTTATGGCTGCTTTAAAGTTGTAATTGCTCTTGTACCTGGCAGCCTTAAGTTCATATCAGTCCCCCTAGAGAGGCTCAGTCATTGCTGTTGGCAGCCAGAGTGTGAGAGTCAGTTTGGGACACAGGATTGGTGTTTTCACACCTTCCTGGAAGAATAAGTGGGTTACTGTTGAAGGACAACTGTGGTTTTCTTTTTTTCTCCCTGAACATGAAGAGAATTTTAAAAAAGGAGCACAAAGTAGTTGCTGGAGTGTGCAACTCCAGCAGTTTTCACAGATGAGTTGAGGCTGTGTTCATTATTCATATACGTTTTAATGTTCTGAAATTCTCAAGGTAATAAGTTACATTACTGGGAAACTCCAATAAAATAATAATAAAACACTTTGGAGAGAGGGCACACTTCATTCCTGCCTTCTTTAGGGCTGGTTACAAAAGCCCATGTAGTAAATTAATTTGAAGTAATAAAGGGAAATTCAAAAGCCCAATTATGGAAGCAGACTGACAAAATATTTCAGGTGCTCTCTGTCAGATTTACCCCACCTGTCTCCTGCCTGTGGTTTAAGCACCTCTGGGTAGGTGGCTAAGTTACCTCTGGCTCATTTGAATTCTGGAAAAATGCCTAGTCTCTGTCTTTTTGACTCAAAAAGGACAAATAACATTGCCCTATGAGATCTTAAATAGTTAGGTGGCTACATCTGTGTCTAGATGTTAGCAATGTTAGCAAGCAGAGCAGTGCAGTAAAAGTGAACCTTTGTAGCAAATCAGTTAAAGGTGAGAATCCAACACCTACACCAGGATGGGACAAATCAGGGCTAGGTCTAGTCTGATGCTGTGAACTGGGTTCAGTGAACACTGATTGCACTTCTGGAGCATAGCTCATCCCAAAAGGGTTTGGTTTCCATGTTCCAAGGCTGTCCTTCAGTGCAACCCTAAATGTGGAGATACCAGGAGATTTGCAACAGAAGTGCCCTCTTCTGCTCTGTCCTAAAACGCTAGTGTAGCCACACTTTAACTTAATTTAGGCTCAACACCAAAGCATGATGATAGAGATACTCTTCTGATTATACGACTCCTTTTTGTGTCCGTGAGACACAAAAGTCCATGAGACCTCCATATTTTTCAGTTAGCTGATGCTGCCAGGACACCCCAAACATTGTGTGTTCAAACAGCCAAAGGGCATCATGGAACTTACATCTAGTGCACCCTGGAGATACACTCACAAGGTACTGATGACAGCAACTTTCAGTGCATTTTGCTGCAATTAGAGCCTGTTTCTTGCCAGGAATTTTGACAGTCTTTGCCAAACTGCCAGATAGTCACCAATGAATGCCAAGCGCTGAAGTGCTCATTTTTGACCACGGAACAGTGAAGAGGACAGATGGTTCTATGAGCAAAGAATGTGCCAAAAAAGCAAAGCACTTGCTGGACGGTACTCTCAGGGGGTTATCTGGAGGATGAGTTTGCAGGAAGCGTGTTCCCATTCCTGCTGTGGATATTTGACTTCTTATTTGTTAATTATAATGATGTTATCATTAAACTTTTTTTAATATATACAGCTTGAAAATAAGCAAGAAAGTTATACTTTATGCTCACTCCGCAGTTTAAAACCTGCATAAATTCAGATAAGTCTAAACACGTTAAAAGTGCTAGTCCTTAATGAAATGCCACACAAATTTATCTTCCAGGTAGGAAGCAACTATACCTTCTCCAAAATGCACTATTCCCTATCTCAGTGGTAATTTTGGTGTAAATCCCATGTACCAGGCCCAGTTCAGACCTTGCTGTGCCCTCTTGGTTTCCTTCAGCTCTACCATTTTGCTCACTGTCTTTATGCAGAAGGAACTTTTTTGAGGAGGAACCTCTTTACTTTGAGGGTGACAGAGCATTGGAATAGCCTGCCCAGGGAGGTGGTGGAGTCTCCTTCTATGGAGACATTCAAAACCCACCTGGACAAGTTCCTGTGCAACCTGCTCTAGGTGGACCTTCTTTGGCAGGGGGGTTGGACTAGATGATCTTCAGATGTCCCCTTCCAACCCCATGTGGTTCTGTACCTGTCTGGTGGTTTCTGGTAATAATTGCCAAGCTGACTCAGCTGTGAAAGAGCCCCAGGAGAGCTCCCTTTCTCCCCCAGCTTTTGGAGACTGCGGCTGTTTCATTATTGTTGGTGAGCACGGATTTGCTCTGGAGGTAACTGGGTATTTCTAAGTAGGTGAGGTAAAGGCTATGAAGAGAGAGACCTTGTTTCAGGTGAAAAGAGGGGATGTTAGTTGAAAAGTTCCCTTTGCTGAAGAGGTGCTGTAGATTGGAAGAGGTCTCTGGAAGTTGGGAGCTTCAGACTATGGTGGTAGGGAGAGAGGATTTCTGCAGCATAGTGTTGTCTTCATTTTAAATATACCACCTGGATTTACTTTTTTTTTTGTCTATGTTTTTTTGTTTGGTTTTTTTGTTTTTTAAAAGGGAAATTAATTCATAAAATACACTCAGTGTTTTACTAGAGATCTGAAAATGCTGCTTCTCTCAGAATAGGTTCTTGAGCCTCTTCAAGAAGAAAATAAATGGTAAACTTCAATAACCAGTGATCCTGGTTCAGGACTGTTCTGACCAGCACAAGTGAGAGGATTTTGAAGTAGCACCTCCCTGTTTTGGCAAGGATATTTCTCTTCTTGTTGTAGAAACTTCCTTACCATCTTCAGTGGTGATTCTTGCCCTCTTCCTAATGTGCAAATTCCTTGCCCAATACAATACAATCTGAAGTGGTGCGCTCTTAAAAAGCTCCTCCAACCAAGCCAAGTTTTGGAAAACATCACCCTTTTGTAATGTCCTCTGTTTGTTGGGTTTTTTTTTGTTTTTTTTTTTTTTTTAAATGCAGTTACCATGACAACTCTTGCCCACACTGGAAATCCGTTATTGGGAGTTTCTGGCGTGGCTGTTATTTGCGTGTGCTGCCAACAGCACTGTTATTAAACAGACTGCTCATTATTAGAACTGATGTGACAAGAGTTACAACTTTCTGATTGCAGGTGGGAGCAGCCATGCACAGCTCTGTGCAGCTCATGACTGTTATGTATTGCTCTTTTTATACAGAAAGAATTTTTCCTGAAGCCTTGCTTATTTTTTTAAAATTATCAAGGAACTGTGCAAAAGAGGTATTTTTTTTGATTGCTCGCCATACTTTTTGTGAGACATTTTTTTCAATGCTTTTTTCTCATTTTGAGGCTGTTTTGGTCCATTTTACATAAATATTATTGTACTCTGTGTTTTTATTCATCTTTTAAATGAATTTAAATATTTTAAAAAATGCTTGATACTGTACTTTGTCCTCTGAATAGTGAAAATTAAAGCATGTGTTTAGCATCCAGAATTCATGTTGTTCCTGTTTGAAACTTGAAATTTTATCTTAAAGTGATTGTTGAATTAATTTCTAATAAAGTACAGTAAGGCAGTCAGTATTACCAAAGGCTTTATTATGATTCATGCTACAGGATGGCAATTAGATGATGTCTAATAACTTGGCTTTTTTCTTTTTCCCTTTTAGGAATGTCTATGGGATCCAGATCGTGCCTCTGGACTGCACTTGGGTAAAGGATGAGTTCCATGTTTCTCTCAGGAGTCTTCCAACACATTTTCTAAATTACCTTTTAATGGTGTTCTAAGTGAACTTACATGAAACAAATAGTATTGGATCATGAGTGAAGAAAAAAGCTTTGGTGTATCCCAGAAAATGTTGTCTCCTTCAAGAAGTACTAGCAGCTGCTCCTCCAAGCAGGGAAGTCGACAGGTAATGCAAACTTTTTTAGCCAAACTGAAAGCATTTCTAAGATTGCCTGTTACTTTTGTTCTTGAGTATTGGCACGTTTCTTAAAATCTGTTTTCCTGTTCCTTGATTGTTTTATTTCATCATTTCTTTGTTTTCCTTACTGTCTTTTCCTTTTTTGTTGGTAGCAGCATCTTGTTTTGAATCAAATGCAGTAAATACACATTGCTGAATAGCAGGCACTTGTAAAACTGGAATGCTAACAGTGAATTTGAATTTGTCACATTGTATGTAGGGTGTGTTAATAGTGAATTATTGCTACTGTAGTGACTTGGTCTCAGTGGTGTGATTCTGAAATCCCAAACCTTCCTTGTAAGTTACTGCTGTTGTGGTAGAATATTGTGTAGCAGCTCTGCTTATTTCAAGCTTCCAGGGAAAGATGTGCATACATGTGTGAAAGAGAATGCACTTCTGAAACTTGACATAGGGCCTCTTTCAAAATTAAAAAGTGCTGTGTGTGCCGGGTGTTGCTGTTGGACTGTAGTTATGAAAATAAATAATTGCATAATGCAATATATCTGGGTGTCTAACGTAAAGGATGCTTTGTTTTCAGCAGAGATGATGCTGTTCATTAAACACTAAAGTTTCAAAAGAATGTCTTAGGAGTGTTTGCACCTGACAAGTGAGATTGCAAAAGCAGCTTTTGCATATGGGCAAGAGACATTGACCTGCAACCACACTGAGAATGAAGCTCAATCTGTGCTTGCAAAATCATGATCAATATGCTCAGCATAAACTTTTATTTGAACAAATGCTGGCTCAGTGGAGCTCTTGAAGCTGCCTCAGGTTGAACTTTTAATTGGAATCAACCAATCCAATCCCCCAAATGCTTTGGAGACCTCAGCTGTGTTTTGAAATAGCACCTGCTTTTCTGGGACTTCTGTCCCTGTACAGACAATTGGTGAAGCAGACAAATCTCTGAACAATTTATGCCTTTAAAAGTGCTGTGCTTGTAAGAAATGCTGTGCATTTCTAGTATACTGAGCAATGAAATCCTTGCTTTCAGGATGCTTTTTTTGTTCTTCTGCAACATTATTTTTTATAACTCTTAGTATGAGATTACCTTTAAAAGGTGTAATTTAAAACATTTGGTGGTGGTGTCATATTCCTTATGCAGAAGGAATAAGAAAGTTCTGCAGGAACCTCACTTACTACCATTTAACATGATCAAATCTGTTGGCTACTTCAGGGTTTTAATAGTATTATTATCAGGTCCCATTTCTTACTTATTTTGTTCTCACCTGCTCTCTTTGGAGAAAATGAATAATTCAGTAAGTTTTAATGCCATCTTTTCGATCCCTGGTGTTTTATTCTTTCATCCTTGTACAAAAATGCAAGGTGTACCTGACAAAGGTGAGAGATGCACCTTGATGTTTTATTTGTGTTCCTGGTAGAGGTGCCCATTGATTATATTCAGGCAGATGGTAAATTGCCTCATACACTTATCAGGTCAAGCTAAATGGAGGTATAAAGTAGGTTGTTTCCCAATGTAATATTGAAGGGCAATAGAGTTGATATTTCTTCATGATAATCTGGGACATTGTGTTACGTATCTCCACCTTGATAAGTGTTTCAGACTTAATCTTCTCATGGTTAATCATTGCAATACCAAGTAAGTAACAGTGTACTTTTGCATCTGGGGAACCTACGTAAGTTGACTGTTTTCAGGGGGTAATGATAGAGGCAAGCCCACGGAAGTTGGGGAATTTGTGTGATTTAATTGCATGCTCGGAAGTAATCACTAAGCAGGGCTAAGTTCTTGCTTTTTCTATGTAGTCTGAAAATTTACAAATGCATTTTTTCAGAAATTACATGTGCTTTTTAAGGCTCCACTGGTCTTCTGATATTTCTATTTTTAAATAGGAAGTTCTAATAATTGTAAGAAATAATTTTATACCTTCTCTATTTCCTTCTTCTCCCTGTTCCTGTTCCCCAATAGGCTCTGGTCTTGAAGATTATAAAGATTTACTTTGCTACATAGATCCTCTCTTTAGTGTTGTATACGATATATTATAAAATCTAAATTGGTGGTCTGGGCAGTGAGGATGTTGAGATGTTTCTTGTGTCCTGTCCCTTTGCTTCCCCCTTCCCACAGAGGTTTTCTCATCACACCTGATCAAGTAGTTTTATTTACATCATTAATTCTTACTCAGCCTCTTGTGTTGGTAAATTGGAACTTTGCAGTCCTTCCCTACTAATATCCACCTGCTCAGGGCTGACAAGGCTGGCGTTTGCCCTTTTCATCTGCTTGTTAGTTTAAATGACAGCACTTTAGGTGTTCTATTTAGGAAAAAGCAGCAAGCTAAGGTTCTATAAATCTATTAAAAATCCCCTAATCTAAAAAAAGTAGTAAAAAGTACCACAGTGTGTTTTTTTTCCCAAAGCCCTGATAGAGGAGTACAATATAATACTGTTATTGAAACTTTTTTATTAATACTAACGTGAAAGTTTAAATAATTTTGCCATGTGCTGTGCAGGTTAGGGAGTGAAGTGCTATGATTTTTATATTCTTTCTTTCATCTTCCAGCTCCATGTAGGGCTTCTTATTCCTTCTTCAAACACTTGCAGCTCTCTCTGGGACCTAGAGCTCAGTTTGTTGCTTGCAGGTTAATGACAGATCTGCCTGGTGGGTGCTTTTTTCTGTGCTTTAAAAGAACTTCAGCAGTTCTTTTAACTTGATTAATTAGAAATTCTGAAATGCATAGGTGAAGGGACCTGGACAGGTCACTTGTTTATCCCCCCAGAACAAAGGGATCCGAGTTTTGAGTCTCTCTGATTTCTTAGGCACAGACTCTGGTGCAGGTACACACTAGCACCAAATAAGAAGCAGCTACTTGACACTGTGACCCTCGTAGTACAAGGCTGCTCTGCCCATTAAAATTTAGTTATTGCTTCCTGCAGAGCAACATGTGTCATAAGTAGTGTCCTGTGATGCAGAATACGGGCCCCCGTGCCAAAAAAGAATTGACTTAAGCAGGGATGCAAGACTTGGAGAGGCCTGCACCTTCCTTTGCTAAGCTTGGTGCGCTTTTTTTCTGCCAGATGCAACCCATTTGCAGTGTGAACTGAAGATGCCAACTGTTAATTCTCTTCCACTAAGTTCACCTTCACCTTGAAGCCCCGTAGCATGTTGGAGGCTATTGCCACATCCCACCTCTCTTGCTTTCCTCTGCCCCTCTTCTTCAGTCATGGAAAGGGATGCCTTCCACCAAACCACAACTCAAACTCTGTTTTGTGAGGAAGAAAAACTGTTGTTGATCTTTAAAATTAAATTGACCATAAAGTTAAATTAAATTAAAAATTTAATTGGTATTGTGGTAATTATTTTTTAAGTGTTAACTAACTTTTGAAATAGATTCAGTAGGGTAAAGCTTTATGTCAGAATAGGTACTTAAAAATCTCATGTTCTTAAAAAGAAAATTAAGTCATTTCTGCCAACTTTATGAACTGTAACAAATGTGCTAGTTGCAGCTGATGCCAGGCGTTATCCTCCACAAAGCAGGTTTCTATATTTGGCACTTTAAAATATTTGGTACAACTGACTGCATTCTACACTGGAAGGAAGTCTGGTGCTGTCATCTGTTTCGTTCAGGGAGCTGCAAGTGCAAGCATTGGCCTGAGAGCTGTTCAAACTCCTTACTCCATTCTCCCTCCTGAAATAATTCGCCTTGAGGAGCTGTGTGGTACAGAACATTGCAGAAAATGGGAAGGGATTAATTTTATTTAAAAAAGAATATGATTACAGTTACTTAATGACAGGCTTAACTCTGAAGATCAAAGGGTATACTTCTTCCCCCCCTCCCAGCCCCAGAGCAGGTATAAGCCAAGTATCAACTACAGGGTGAATTACCAGTGCTGGTCTGAAATGAGCACCTCTGGACCTGAGAACAGTAAAGAACATGTTCCTCCCTCAGCCTCAGGTGAACTTTCTGCCTGGGCAGCAAATGCATCCTTGATCATTTTATGCAGACGTTGGACCATAATGATACAAAATCATAACCTTAAGACGCTACCAATTTGGCCATAAGGCTTGTGCTAAAATTGTTCATGCCACTCAGCTGGGAGGTTTGGGGGGATTCATGAGGAGTGTGGGTTTTTTGTTTGTGGTTTTTTGGTTTTTTTTTGTTTTTTTTTTTTAATTTAGGGCTGTGGTTTGGGGTATCTCTTTTAGTTCCCTGTCATGGGATAAGAATCAGCAAAATGGAGCATAATCTGAATGCTTCCAGTAGCTTTCAGGAAATCCTGTATCTCCAATTTGCTCCTCTGCTATTTCAGACAGATAAGAACAGTTGATAACTGACCAGCCTGATTCATTTGCCTTCATTTTGGAGAGTAAGCAGTTTTCTTTTGCTTCTGCAGCTGCTGCCAGACATAGCCAACTGACACTTTTCCTCATACAAACTGATGTCAGATCTCTCACAAAAAATACTGATCAAGATCCTATAGGGTTTGGGTCAAGAGTGAACGGATCCAAAATGAGGTGCAGCAGCAGGATTTTAAAAAATGTGGGAGTTTGGGGGTTCAGGTGGGAAAGGTTGGACTCATCTGGTCCTCTTATATGTATATTGACCCAGAAGCTATTACTGCTTGATGGGAAGAAGTGCTCCTACTACAGCTTTTTTCCCATTTACACTCTTTTTAATTGTGGAGGCACTTTCTTGGCCACCTCACTGAGAAGAGCAACAGTGAGAAATGTGGCTGTCTTACAGGAATGTGGGAGACATCTTGCGCCTGGACTGCAGGAGAGGCCCAGACAAAATCAGAGATGTAATACAGGCCAGGATATGCTCTGTATTTAAAAGTTTTACCAAAACTGTCAGCTGCTACCTTCCTCTCACCTCACATGCCCAATGTAGCATGGGCCTGTCTCACTTCAGGAGTCCCTTTCTTTCTAAGCTTGGAGAAAGCTGAATCTGGATTTTTGTGTTTTTCTAGATTGTGCTTAATTTTGTGCTTGTCTCCTGCAAGCAGACCACTCTGTCAAGCATATACTGTGTTTAAGGTTAATCAAAATCTGTGGTAACTTCATCCAAAGTTCAAGAAAGTTGTTTAGTTAGGCATGACACTGGAATATTGAAAAGGAGCTGCTGTTCACTGGTCTTGATTGCTATCGGGTTAGTTTTCAGTGGAAAAGTTATGTGAGTACTGCAGTTTAATATATTTCAGCTAAGCCAAGGGAAATAGCTTGCTTAGTAATCAGGCAAAACAGGCTTTTAGCTCTTCTGGCTAATTTGAAGAAGAAAGAAACAAAAACATAAACATAGCATTTTTCTTAATCTTGTAGATGCTCCTGGTAGTTCTTAATTACAATTATCTTTCACTATTCCATCAGGTTTATTACATTTTTAACTGCTTTATCTTTTTCCAAGTCCCCAGTACGGAATCAGCTAATGTCAAGACTATCTTTTATATTGGCTCATTTAGTAGATCATATTTTCTGAAGAGATGAGATTTTATCCACATGTGACATTTAAGCAACAGTAAGTTCAGCTGCTACTTAGTTAATGTAAATTGCAGTGTAACAATACATTTGATGATATTTTAAGGGGCTGCTCTCTGTCGTCCTGAAACATGATGATGGATCATTCAACAGGAATGTTTTGTCAAAAAAAAAAAAAAAAGGAGGGAAAGAAAGTCCTTAATTCTGGAGGCTTAGATCTGCCTTTGTACTTGGATAGCTGTCAAACTGCAGGGGCACAGGCTGGCTCTCTGCTTCATTCTCTGCCAGCTTCACCCTGCAAAGGACCAGTGCCCTTGGATTCCAGCAGCAGCTGCAGCTGGTGGTAGGGTGATGTGCTGGAGACGACCCAGGAGGCCTTCTGCTCTCCCTTCAACTGCTAACTCATGATATCCATGACTAACATCTCTCTTCCCTGATCTGATATCACACTGACTTACACTAAAGCAGGAAATGCTTCATGATTATTGAGAATTTTAAGTATCTTCCAAAACAGTAAAAATAAAGAATACAGAGTGCAACTTTTGATCTTCAATAGGCAAAGCATGATGTCATGATCATTGGTTAGAAATAATGGTAGCTAATTAGCTGTCAAAAAATCTCTCAATGTGGAAGGTGTAAAGAAGCTATTTGTTACAAAATTGACAAGGATAAAACCCAGACCTGTTGGGATGCAAAATGTGTGCCGTGATGACACTTTTGGTAAGGACAACTGCAGTTTTGACTTACCTTCAGGTAGCAGTACATCATGAGGTGGACCGTAGGATGTTGAATGATGGGAGCTTCGCAGCCCCACACTTCTACAGCTGGTGGCCTCTTGTGTGGTGCTAGCAGGGTGAACTCAAGCCAGGGAAGCAGAGCAGCTTTCCAGTTTGTTCCATGAAGTGCAAAGAGAGTAATAACAAAATAGTGGAGTGCCGCCAGTAATGTGGTGCAATAACAGATCACATTCCTCAAGCTGTTTAATGAATGTCTTTTCAAAGACAGTTTGCCAATATGCCTTGTTGCTCAAGTAACATCAGAGCAATTACCTGATGTAACTTTTTTTTTTTGTAGGTTTCTATGGGTGAATTATAATGGAATTATCCATCTGGAGATGGATAAATGAGCACATGTGGTGGGTTGACCCTGGCTGGAGGCCAGGTCCCCACCAAAGATGCTCTATCACTCACCTTCTTGGATGGACAGGGGAGAGGAAATACAATGAAAGCTTTGTGGATCAAGATAAGGACAGGGAGATCACTTGGCAATTACCATCATGGGCAAAACAGACTTGACTTGGGGAAAAATTAATTTGATTAATTACAAATCAAATCAAAGTAGGATAATAAGAAATAAAACCAAATCTTAAAAACACCTTCTTCCCCACCTCCCTCCCTTCTTTGTGGGCTTAAATTTCTTCACAATTTTCTCTCCCTCCTCCCCTGCAGAGGCACAAGGGGATGGAGAATGGGGACTGTGGTCAGTTCCTCACATGTCATCTCTCACACTTCTTCCTCCTCTGTAGAGGACTCCTCACGCTATTGGAATCTTGAAACTCACATTACGTTGCCATTAGTAGTTGTTCCATAAATAAGAACTGTAAAAATAACGAGATTCATACTCTGTTATGCTGCTGCAGGGTCTTTCATTTAAGAGCTCCTGATGGCAAAAAGAGAGAGCCTCATTTAGGTAGAGTGTATCTGACGAAGGGCAGTTTTTATTTTTCTTCTACTCTCCCTTTATGTCTTGTCCCTTATAGTATTCGGGTTACTTCTCTGGCTTTTTAATTTGTTTTTATTTTATTATTGTTATTTTGGCGAGGCTGCAATTCACACCGAACACAAGACCTTGAGTTGATGAATATGGGCAAAATAGTTTCATAGAAAAGGTCTTAATTTTCATTGTCTTTTATTTCTGCTTCATAATCTACAAAACATATTCTTTTAGCATAGACTGTTTCTGCCTGTGATGGCGGAAGGTTTTTATGCTAAGTTGTGACTAGGCTATGGCCATACACTGTATATGTACAGAAAAAATATACATATGAAATTCTGCTAAGCAGATATATTCAGCGAAGGAGTGTATCATGGAATAGTGTTTTATTAAGTTTGTATTGTTTCTATCAAAATAAAAAAAAATCTTGTCTCTTGGAAGATATATAATAAAGTGTAAAGGTGGATCTAAGGTTAGATTTCAACATAATTTGTTTGGTTTTTTTTTTTTTTTTTTTTTTTTTTTACTTAAAGCCTCATCCTCTTGAATCTTTTTTAACAATTCTGTTCTTTGGAAGAAATAAGATCTATGTTTGTATTTTCTGTTTAAGCAGGACAGCTGGGAAATTGTAGAAGGACTCCGGGGAGCAATGAATTACACCCAGGAGCCACAGAAGCAGGAAGGCTGTTTGCTGAAAAAGAGGAAATGGCCGTTGAAGGGCTGGCATAAGGTAGGAAAGGACCATGGACCTGAAAGCCTGATGAGTGGGCATTGCTTGGTGTGGGTTTGTGGCAAATAGGTTATTTAAGAACAGAGAAAAGTGTTCTCCAAAAAGATATGGGGGTGTGTGTGTGTATGTGTGTGTTTGTTTGGCTTGGGGTTTTGTTTTTAATTCTCTGCATTTCCATTTACAGAGATACTTCTTCTTGGACAGAGGGATTTTGAAGTATTCTAAATGCCAAGCTGATGTAAGTATTCTGAAACCATTTAAGGCTATTATAAGGTAGCAGCACTATTTTATCCAAAATAACAATAATTCCATATTGTTAGCAATGGGAAATAGAGTGTTGGAAGTTCTAAACAGTAGGTTGAAGAGTAGAAAATGATGGTTTCAGCAGGTAATATGTATCCTTTTACTTTATTCTGGAGTGATTGTATTCTTTTTACTTTTTTGCAGATAGAGAGAGGGAAGATTCATGGCTGTATTGATGTTGGGCTTTCTGTCATGTCTGTAAAGAAATCAACAAAGTGTATAGATCTGGACACAGAAGAGCAGATATACCATCTGAAGGTAGGTCTTGAAGATTGTTACAACCTTACTCCCAAATTAACATCAGTTGTGTATGGTGGAGACCTTAATTTTTTTTTAATAGTAGGAGGTCTGTTAGTTACACTAATAACTTACCTTTGAGTGTCAGCAGACTTGGTTACATTTTATACCTCGAGAGGCCTTATTGTACTTGTTCCAGAGTCAATAACTCTGTTCTAAATAGAAACCTCGAAGATGCCTCACGTTTACCAGCATTCTTTCATTCTTTTCACCCAGCACTTTTTTCAGCAAAGCGTACGCAATTATTGCACAAATGCTTTATTTTCAGTAGTTGTGCCTTGCTATTTGTCTTACCCGTAGGAAGCGTTTTCCACAGCTAAATATGTAGATTTATCTATCCTTTTTGGAATAATTTTTTTTTTAAATACATCACTGAAATCAACTTTCTATTCGTGGTTACTTAAACCTTAACTAAACCTTAAAAATGGCAATTAAGAAATTACAAATTAAATACTTTTTTTATTTATATTGGGGATTTTTCCATCTAGAAGTTGCTAAGTATTGTGTTCTGCATTGGAAGTTATAACTATACTAATTGAAGTTTCTCTTTTTCTTGACTTCATCCTGTGATTAAGCTCATACAATATATATTTTATTAGGAACATTATTAGAAAACCTTTCGTGATATTTTACCAATAAAGGTCAGCTAGGCTAGTTGTTTAACAAGCAGAAAATATCTTAGTTTCTTTGTTGGTGATTTTGAAGGTGAACATTACAAAATCTGAAATTTTGTGTAGGTGAAATCTCAGGAGCTGTTTGATGAATGGGTAGCAAAACTTCGTCATCACAGAATGTACCGTCAGAACGAAATCTCCATGTTTCCTCATGACGTCAATAACCTTTTCTTCCCTGTGTCTACTACTACGGACTCTGTCCCTGGTTTCTGTGATTCTACTCCAGGTAGAAAGGTAATAGTTATGATTTATAAATAATGAGTTTTCATCAAGGATTAAATTAGTCTGATTTGTGTTTATTAAGTAAAAAGCATAATGGAAGTTTGTAGTGGGGTTTAAGTCATGATCTAAAATGTCTATGGAAAATGATATTATGTGTTGATTTACTCCCAAGGAGTTATCTCTATGATGCTGTTAAATTTTATAATACTGTGTCATTGTTTCAATGCAGTAAATTATATTTTGGTGATTATTTTTCTAGCTCAATATGAAGTTTTAATCCTCAGAATTTTTGAGACCTGTATCAGTATTTTTCTGATATGTGCTGGTGAATATTAGTCTGGGTCACAGAAGGGCACTTGGCTAGATTTTGCCATTTAGTATTTTTTTTATTTATTCTTTAGCTAATAAAACCCATCCTCTTTTACATTAATGAATCTGACTGCTTACCTGATGTGTATATAGGAATTATCCAAGAGCCATCACCTGTGGCCAATACTTTTAACTGAGGTGAAGCATTATTCAGACCAACCCAAGGACCGTGCTGTAGGCGGGTGTGGGGTTCTGGATGGGTGCACTTGGCAGTGGGCTTCTCATTAGGGAAACTCTGTGACTGTTAGTTTCACAGAAGTCCTGACAAATGCTCAGTCTGACACCATAACTGACCTCTTTGATGCAGTCTGACAGAAGAGTGATTGTGTTTTGTGCCTCAACATAATCTCTCTGCCATCGGCAGCCTGCACATTAACTGGCTGATGTTCACCCAAAGAACCTCTTCTGCTCCAGTTTAGAAACACTGATGTCTATTGAGAATAATGTCTTTTTTAGCAATACTGTGTTATTTACTGTAACTGATGTTCTGCAAAGAGCTGTCTGCATCCTTTCCGTGGTGCCAGCACCTCTGTGGCTCTGACAGCCTGCTCTTCTGAGACTGCAAGGAAACAGCAGACCTACTGTGGACGTTTAGTTCTTTTCTCCCAAAAGACAGCAGGGATAGAAGGGAAGAAGAGTATCAAGGGCAAAAGTGGAACATTGATTATCTATGCTTGTGCTCACTATCAGGAAACTAGCCATTTCTTTTTTGGCATGAAAGACTTTAATTCACTTCTAATTTATTAATCCAGATTTGCACTGCAAAGAAGCCCTACTTATTTTCATGTGAAAAATAGAAGGGGATAGTTCTTAAGCTGCAGTTAATCACCATAGCTCAGCTGTAGCTAAATGGAAGTTTGCCAATTTACACTAGCCCCAGCTTGATGCTAGTTGATATCAGTCCAGCAGTTTAGGTTATTTTGGGAAAAATGTATCGAGTGATTTGCATTGCGTTTTATTTGCTTTTAAAAATACCCGATCGCTTCTCACATCTGGTTTTTTGTTGTTAGGAGGGAGGTGTGTGTATCTACATAGGTGGAATGCTTGGATTCTAAAGTTTAGCCACACTGATTAGAAGCAAAACTATGCCAACTAGAGCTATACAAACTCTCTCTTACCTGTTTCTTAGCAATGCCTAATTCCTTCTTCCCTTCTGCTCGTGCCCCTCATAGCCAACCTTTCCACAACTCATATACATGAGACAGAGTTCTGAAGAGGTCTGGGATTTGTTCACAAATTGCCCATAAAATAGCTCATCTTTAAATTCAGTTTACTTGTGCTTTTAAAGGTGCTGGGATTATTATTTGGGTATACATGTATAGATGACTAAAGCTCATACAGCTTTATGTAGGAATAAAACAGATAACCTACACAGATTAATTGGAAAATAAGTGTGCTTATTGACACTACTATTGTATTTTGACTATATATATTGACACAGTACAGGGATAGTGCATTTTATTTTGTTCTGCAGCTTAAGTTGAAGCTTATATGTAAGCTTAAAAAGAAACTACTTAAAAAAGAAACAATTGCCTGAGATGTAGATGATGTTTCCTACTAATAGATTTAAAAGTAGTATTACCTGAGTTTGGATGTAAGGTGAGAAAGCTGTAACAAAGTTTATAAAGTGTGTACTTCAGAGAAGAGCCAAACAATTTAGTCAGCTTTACTCATAACTGGTAAAGTGGTCATGGAATGGCACTTAGAATGAAACATTTAAAAACTGATTTTAAACAAGATGTTGACAAAGCATGTAATTTGCTGTAATCCTGACAGGTATTATTAAACATGAAAGGTTTATTCAAGTCCAAAAATAATTAGGCATTTGAATGGCTATTATTTGTAGTTACATTAGAGAAGAAAACAACATTATAGGCCACAATCCACTGGTAATAGTATTGGGTAGAATTTTTTTCCCCTTGGAAACTACGTAATTGTACTGTTTGGTTAGCTCTTACGCAGAATTTCCAGCATCTCCTGAAGCATCTGATAGTGGGCACTGCTTGAAAATGGGATAAATTTGAAAATATATTAAGGCTTGTTGAGGCAAACCCATGCTAAAGCCATCTAAAGCCATACAACCTTCAGTAAAATTTTAAAATAAAATCTATTAGATCTTTCTTTCTTAATTGAAAAATAGCCTTAACAAATATGTGCGTGTTACTTTAGGGGCTTCTTTGGGGAGCATGGAGAAGGAACAGAATGTCTGACTTCGGACCTGTTCAATGTGGTGCTTTAATTGTATTAAGTTAATGTATGCAGAACTTTGCATAAGTTCTACTCTACTGCTTGTGGACAGCAGATAGGTTTGATATCCTGACCTTATGTTCAATGAGTGTATACACCTAGTTTTTTTTAGTTTATACACTTTTTTCCCTCCACGTTATTGTTGCTTAGAATCCTGGTCCCTGATCGTGAACCTCAACTGTTGGTTGTCAAAATGTGTGCATACAACAATAAAATATTGTTAATTTGTTAAAATTTGTTAATAATTCACTTGTTCTTCTTTGAAACAGGCAGGCAGCTTGACCAAACAGAGTTCATTGTCAACTGGAGGTAACTTGTCATTTTCCTTTTCGAGTAACGAGTCCAGGATTTCATCTTGGCTACAGTCTTCAGAAGACATGGAAAAATGCTCAAGAGGTACTGATTTTACTGCACTTTAAGCAGTCATTACAGTTAGAATTTTCTCTGAAACTGGAGGAAGTTGTTGAATAACTGTATACTCACGTGTTTTCTAAAGGACTACTGACTTTGGATGTGGGCATGTCAATTATGGGCATCTCTTTAAGGAACCTATGTATTTCAGTTACATTTCCTTTTATATACAAAGTAGTAAGATTTGAACTTTCTTAAGCTGGGCATTCAAAATGGGAAGCATCCAAAATCAAGTAATTTAAAAAGCACTAAGTCTTAGTACTTCAAAGTCACCTTCTGCTCTTATGCTCTCCTAAGAGCATGAAGATCTTTCTCATGTTCGTAGTGTCTGTGTAATATGTACTTGATAAAGTTCTACATACCAGCCAGATTCATCTCTAACATAGAGAAGTTTCAACATTATCTCTGAATGTACAATTCAGTCTTGATGCCTATGGCATCATTACCTTTACCATGAGGAGCTCTGGCTCATCCCAGACTGCAGTAATTCTCATGTTATTCTCATTTTTCTGCAACCAACTAGGATAAAAATATTATCATTATACATGTCATATAAATGCATATCAATATTATGAATTTGAACTTGAAGGTGGAAGGCTACATGGTTTTTACCCAGTTGTCTAATTAAGTGCTTTTAGTCAATAAATAAGTTAGCAGCAATCAAAAGAAGACTAACCATAAAGAAAAAAAAACCTTCCTGGGTGTCTGTTACTTCTGGGCAACTGAAAATATTCTCTTGTTCAAAACAGACCTCTCCAACTGTCACACATATTTACTGGAAATGAACCAGCTGTTACAGAGCATGGATGTTCTTCACAGGACATACTCAGCGCCTGCTATAAATGCTATGCAGGTTTGTTGTTTGAAAAACAAAACCAAAAAAAGTTTTTCCCTTGCAATTCCAAAAAACAACCCCAAATCCTAGAGGATCAAGGTGTTTCTTCTTAGGTTTATGGCAATCTGTATTATTTTTGTCCTATGTTATTAAAAGGTTGGACCTTTTGAAAGCCCAAAGAAGGAAAAGAGAACACACAGGAGGTGGCGATCCAGAGTTGTGGCGAAAGAGCCTAAAGGAATGTTACAGGTAATTGGTCCTTTCAGTGCTCATCTTTCTCCAAAACTGTTATTGGTCACTTCTTAGTGTGACCAGTTTAGGAAATACAAATCCTTTCTAAGCAGTGTCCTGTGCTAGCTCATTGTAAGTGGTAATATATCAGATAAAAAAACAAATATGTGGTCATTGATAACTGCAATAGGATCTGTGCTGTGTTTATTACCCATGTTTTAAATCCACCTCCAATTTGAGGGGGTTTTGTGGTGGTGTGTTGTTCATGAGGTTTTTTTTCAGTACAGATTTTTGCAAATTCTCCAGATAGTTTTGTACACATCTGCATCCAGAGGCCATTAGATATTTATAAGTGGGGAAAAATAGTATAGCATATGCTACAGCTCTCAGGAGACTTGCTTATTGGAGTTTTGCCAAATCTCCAATTATATATCTTGGGCAAAGTTATATCTATGGTTTCATCTATCAGGTGTCATCCATTCCAAGCCCAGTGGTAGTTGACAGTAGTTTTCCCATTTTTGGTGTCTTCAACATGTAACCCAAGCGGGTGCAATAAAACAAAATTTTCTTTACAGTTGGTAAAAACATCACAAATGGCTGTTCCTCCTTACAGGTGCCTTCAGTATTCTCTGCCCCCATGAGACTGCATGCTTCCAATCCAAACTTATCTACAATAGATTTTGTAGAGGAGAAAAATTACTCCGATGGCTCTGAAACATCATCAGAATTTACTAAAATGCAAGAAGATTTATTTCACATTGCACATAAAGGTAGTGAAATTCTCTTTTGTATGTGATTTTTTTTTTTTTATAATCACGATTTAAATAATGATGCAACTTGTAAGAATGCTTCCTGTTTAATGCTCAGAAAAAGCAGAAATTGCCCTTCCTTTTTTAATTCCCTTGAGGGAATTGCAAATCTTGAGTCATTTGAAAAAAGTGGCTTAATCATCACATTTTAATTTTTTTTAATTTAATCAGGGACAGTCCTTTGTTTTATGTGCTAAAAACCTACATTGCATTTTTCCCAAAAGGGAAAATTTGCTAAAAATACGACAGCTGATAATACTCTTGTGTTTGCATATGTGTGTATATGAGCACATGTATGTTTGTATATTCAATGTGCTTCACTGTATTTCTGAGTTAACATTTGTTGGTGATGCAAGGGTTGCTATGGTAGTAACCTATTTTTAGTGAATACAGAAGAGTAAAATCATGTAAAGCAGCCAGAGGGGCAGCTTGACTAGAAATGTTTCTTCTCTCAAAATCCTTTTTCATTAGGAGTGCTTTGCTTCATCACCCTTGCATCAGAAACATTTTTATTATTTAAATGATCTTGGTGAGGAAGGCACTTAAGCATTTATGACTGAAAGACTTTTGGAAGTATTGGCTTTCTCCCCTTTTGCACAAGATAATGGTTGATGTTATCAATAAGCATTCTTTGCTTGTTTTTTTCCCTCTGGTGCTGATATGTCTTGATTCCATTATGTAAGGAATGTATTAAAGTAGTAAACTTTATAAAGTCAGTTGTATGCTTCCAAAAAAGGAGAAGTGGAGGTGGGGCGCAGTTGGAAAAGTTACTATTAAGCAGAGCAGAGAAATTACCTATTCCATATCTCCTGAAATGTCCATGTTGGAAATTTTGGTTAGATTGACCCATGAATTTGAGGAGACAATTGATTTGCTACTATTTAATACAGTATCATTTTATTAAGAGTACAAAGAATTTTTTACTAAAGTTGCTTTGTACCATACCCCTTCCAAAAAAAAGGGTAGTGAAGAAAACTATTGCTTTAACTTTTGATAAAAAAATAAATAAAATGTAACATTAATACTTTATTATCTAATAATTCTTGGAAATTTAAGTTAGAGTACAACTTATTAAATTACATTTAAGGTCACCAAAGATTCTGGCCATGTCATCCAGCTGTGAAAGGCTAACAAAATAGATCACAGTGGATACATCTTTCTTGTTGCCCCCTGTGATAGTATTGAAGATTTCCTCAAATAGGTTAAAGTATGAGAATGAGCTTGGGTAACGGTTTGCAGTTTTGAAATATACCTTAAGAATATTTTCTTAGAATAATAAATTACGTTAAAACAAATAATCAGTGAAGTGATGATGATTCAGGTTAACTCAGAGTGGATGATTAGAAGAGAGAGGTATAAGAGGTTTCTTGTTCTTTCTCCTTTCCATCCATCCATGCTCAGATTTTCTATCTCAATTCCCCTGGAAATGAATAAGTTTTTGCATTGGCAGTTCTCATGACTGTATTACAAGGCATTGTTAGGCCCACAGAAATCCTCTAATTCTCCAGTTAGATGAATGCTGAAATCCTATATAAACAAGTATTTCTCAATTTTTTATTCCTTGTGATTAAAGAAAAGATTAAATGTCTTAAAAGGACAAAAAAAAATAAGGAAAGTGTGTTTCCCATTTGAAAATGTAGTGATTTTTAAATTGCATGTCTGATTTAAATGTCTGGGGCTGGTGATACCGGCTCAGGAAGGAGTAGAAGTAGCAACGTAACATGCACAACATTCAGAATCTGACCTTTTGAGTCACTAAATCATCTAACAAGCTGGAATTTCTTTATCCCAAAAAGCTCAATAGCACGGTTGACTTGTTTATTGGGAAACTACTAACCCTGTAGCTGGTTTTTTGATATTTTTTTTCTATTTCATTTTTTTTTCTTCCGTCTTCTCCCCCACTGGAATTCTTAAAGGAATATGGAATAGAGTCATGACCATCTGAAGATTCAAGCTAATTGGGGAACAAAAGCAAGTGAAGAGCAGATGTGGTTAGTTAGCTTTGTTGCCATCTGTCACAAATAATCAGAGTAATTTTGACTGTGGCTAATATAGTCAACACGATAGCATTCACCGTAAACATTTCTCCTACTAAAATATCTGCCCTATAACCTTGATTAATACTACTTGTTTTTAGTAACCTATTCTGGATTTCTCAACCTAAATTCTTGTTTCTGTCACCATAAATGATGTTTCCTTGAAGTTTTACATAATTGGTATGTATACAAATGGTAGCTGTTTTTAACTGTCACTTTTTACAAAATTGTTCCAGTTTACTTCACCTTGAGGTCAGCTTTCAGCACCATATCTACAGAGAAAGAAAAGCTGAAGCAGATGCTGGAACATGATGCATCCTCGTCTCCCTCTGCACAGATAGTTGGCTTGAAGAATGCCTTAACAACAGTAAGTGCCATGCTGAAGTTCAGCAAGCATTATTGTCATCAGATACTACTTTTAAATTTAATAGTAGTTAATTTCTGTTTCTTTAGTGCCTCTTATGTGCTAGAATTTACAGTACTGAATTACAGTAAGTTATTATATATGGTGTTTTTCAAAGACTCTTTCCTAAATGTTAAAGGTATTGTGAAATTTGATAGAATGGTTTAGGTATGTAGTGTAATCTGTATCATTTGATGTTAAGAATCAGAGGGCTGCTCTGTGATGTTAAGTCTGCTTTCTCTTGAAACGTATACTATTTAATCACTCAGTTTTGGTAGGTTGTGGGTTTTCTTCTCCTTTTCTTTAAACAGCACTCAAGTATTCATTGTATGACTTGGCATAAAAGAAAATGAGAGTAGCTGAAAGCACTCAGCTCTCCCTTCTATGCATGAGAGCTTCACCGTGCTGCACCAAGACACTTTGCAAAGCAAATTCAAGTAAAACTTGTTTATATTGCCTTCCAACCTTAGTTTAAGAGCAGCAATGGAGCTGTTAGGGCAGAGTTATAAATGACAAAAGATTGTGCTTTTTAAAAAAGTGGAGGTTTTGATTGGTGTGCTTTTTGTAATTGGTTGAGGCCAGAACTTTCAGGTTTGTCACGTTTGATCATATCAACCAAACAGTGGCCTGATTTCAGAGGCCATCATTGCTATGGTGTTAAAATTTCAGTGTTTGTTACAAATTCCCAGTCACAGGCAGAGAAGACTCTCTGGCATTGATAAATATGATACAGGTAATCTCTAAATTATTTCAGCATGAAAACTTCCCTTTGCTTTACAAAAGCTGCATATGGTTATAGGTTTTTAAATATATATGCCTAGGCCTTTAGAGGCCATGATGTCTTCGTAGTATTTAGAGAAAGCTAAAACCTGTTGCATAATAACTATACTCACTCGCCTTTTTTTTTTTTAATGGTTTTCAGATGTTCTACTTGTGATATTTGAATAGGTGATACTTATTTTTCCAGAGTTATTTGTCTTCCAGTTCCTATCATAAAATCTGTTTTAAAATTTCTAAATTCGGTGAACACTCAGCTTAGTATTAAATATTTTTTTCTAAGCAATGAAATTCTGTTGTCTGTCTTGATCCTCTAAATAGCTTCTGAAAGTCATCTTTTTAGGTCTTATCTGATAATAAGCCTTTTGTAACCCATTAGGAAGTCATCTTCTGCAGTGAACCTCTGCAGTTTCAACAGAGGTTAACACCAGGGAGAGCCATTCTTAGTCTGTAGATCTGTAAAACCATGATGCCAACAGAAATTTTCTCACCCTGTACAGCAGAAATCCTATAGGAGAAAGGAATAGGTTCCTTTGATGATGTATGGAAGCACAGATATGATAAACTTGTCAAATTTCTAAGACTTCCCTGCAGAGTCCTGTGTTGATGACTTTGATTTAGCATTTATTGTTGTTCATTTCAGTTTGTTTTCTGTACGTGAGGAACAAAAAATCAGACTCACAGGTTGAAAGCTATTAGACTTCAGTCTGTTTTGCTCTCATCAGCCTGGCAGGGGAAAAAAAGTGAACAGATTTGAAGTGGATAAAACACCACAAAATTAGCATCTCTGCCTTTGCTTCTCCCTTATTAAGATTGTATCCTTGACCTACACATAGTGTAAGAAAAGCAATACAGAATAGGGAAAAGTACAATATTTTTATTTTGGGAAGAGGAAGAAGACAATAGAAAGAAGAAAACACTGAAAATTTGAGGATACTATTTCAGGAAAACTGTCATTTCTTTTTTGGACTTATTTGATGTTGTGGGTATAACAGAATGCTGTCCACTTGAACATGTGACACAAGTGCTATATGGCTCTATGGCAAATTCAGACCACACATACATAAAGCCAGAAATTACTTTCTCTTCTTCATCATCACTTCGAGCTTATTGTCTTTCCTTCCCGCAAGACTATTTCCAGCAAAAATTACTGTCAGGATCAGGATCAGATGTGTAAACAGCAGGGTTCTCCACATCCTAGTATTGATTCGGGTCACTAAAATGGGCAGCAAGTATTCAGCATTGTTCCAAAATTAGTAACCCAATCTTTTTTTTCCGAGGTATTTTCATTGCAGGCAGGGTGTCGTTCTCTTCCTGCAAATCTGCTCTAGCTGACGTGTCCATTAGGTGCATGCAGCATGAGTAAATAATATGGAACAAACATGAGTTTGCAGTAGAGGCTCTTTATTCTTATCATTGTCATTGTAAGCTGATAGGACACAAATTGTGCCTGTGCCTGTCTGACTTTAAGTCTTATTTCTCTGTCAGTAGAAGGCAAAAATGGTTGAGAGATGTTAGGTTGGAGATAGGGGAGCTTGAAAAGAAGAAAGAAGATGCACAAAATTGATTTATAACTTATTAAATCAGCCTGCAAAACCTGGTAACTTGAAATATACCTCCCATCTTTGGCTTTTTTTGCTCCATTTACGTAATTCTCCTTTAGACTAAAAAGAATAGTTTTGAGAGAGAAATGCTTCAAACCTTGGTCATTATAATAATTGATTTGCTGAACCAGTAAAAAGTCATGTGATGGTGGTGTTTTATATTGCGCTTTAAATTCTCTTCACCCCTTTTTACACAATAAAGCCACATTCAAGTTAGTTGAGAGAACTTTATATCCCCAATATTTTTGTTAAATATTCCAGGCAATAGCACAAAACACAGATCTTAAAGACCGCTTACGCAGAATACATGCCGAATCTATGATCCTTGATTCAGCATCTAATGCAAAATCAAGTCCAGATTTGGTGAAGGTGGGTATGGATTTCCTTTTTCAGTGATGTCTGTTCCTCAAGCCCCTACATCTAGACAGTGCTCTATTGCTGCATTTTGTTGTGTTCTTCGTGTCTTTCCTATGGTGTATTGTGTTAGCAAAATAAGTCTGCTTTTGTGGTTATGAGTCATTTCTGATGGTGCATTGTATAATATTTGATTTTAAATACTTTCCTTGTGAGCAGTTTCCCTGAGCACACTTTCATTGCTGTTTTGCTACTGGTTTCTGGTGGTCTCCCTCACCTCCTGCCTGCTTCTCGTTCAGCATGAACAGAGTTGCTGCCGTGCTCCCCTCGTGCTTCTGTTTCTCTCCCCCTTATTCCCTTGTTAACTTTCAAGTTCTGTAGTTCTTTCTGTTGCCTGTCTATAAATATAGATATGGTTACCAGTGTGGCTCCTGTAAGGTTTAGAAAAACTATCAGGCATTTCCATGAAAGGATCAAAGCAATGAGATCCACAAGAGCACTTTCAGCCATTTTGTTTTCTTTTGTGTGAAGCCAGGAAGGCCGCTGCATAGGCCACTGCATAGGCCACTGCATAGGCCACTACGCCAGTTTGAGATGTACTGGTGTTCAGGCAGTTTTTGGCTTGCTGCAGAATGCATGTGAATATGGTGCATTTATAGGTTGTAGGATCTAGATGTTAATGGTGCTAGTGAGGGAAGCAAGAACTGTGGTAATTCTGATGTGATTTTTAAGTGTGAACTCATGCAGAAACTTTTGCTGTGTTTGTAGTATAAATCTTTCATTAGAACTTGAGTGGATGCAATGGTGGGGGCTTTATATAACTTATTATTTCCTTTTATTTTTAATGACAATTTAGTCATTCCATCTGTTCACTTCTGGTTTAGTTCTGTTTTCATAGAGAGTATTTTGGTCATATTTAGCAGTTTGTTGTTTTGGTTTTTTTTTTTTCTTCAAAGTTGATCGGTTTATTGTTCTAATGCCTTTTGCTTTTAATCCCATGAGAAATTCATTGGCATTTAAACTGCTACCCAGACAAGCATTAACACATTAATTTTTAATTTCAGTTCTTTATTTTTATATTTAGTGGAGGTCCTTGCAATGTCCATGGATTATTTCCTGAAACTTGTTCTATGCCTTATACACACACACAACAAAAATAGTTCGAACTATTTTCGTATATATTTTCGTATAACCTTCCTCTAGAGTTTTCATTCAAAAATTCCCTCTGGGATAGTTTAAGGAGCTTAAGGATGAAATGATTTACACTGGAGAAGTTTTGTTTTAGACTTGTCTGAGGACTATGATAGAGTAATGCTGCCCCGTAGGAAGACAGGGCCACTGCACAAAACTTGTCTCTAAATGATGCATCAGGTGATATGATAAGTTAAAGTTTAATTTGTCTATAAGGCAGGTTATGTTGTAGTTTATCATGCCAGAGTGGGACCATGAAAGAAGACAACCTGAAATTCTCATGTAGTAAATGTAAAACATTTGTAAATGTAAAAACCTGCTGTTCTTTTATGAGCAAGTCCTGTGCACTTTCCTTCTCAGATTCAACGCAGTATTGGAAACAAGCCCCGTAGCCAAGCTTTCCTGTGTACAATTTTTTGTGAACTTGTAGGCTAGTGTAGATGCCTGCCCCTAGAAGAGACAATGTTGAGGTTTCCTATTTTCTCACTGCTGTACCAGAACTATTTTTTACATTTTTTTTTAAAGTTATTGTCTGATAAGAATATTGTTTGGTAAGTTTGGTTTGTTACCATGTCACCATTATCCTTATGATGTTCTGAAAGTAAAACACTACAATTCCTGCAAAATCATGATAGAGCAGTCAAGGTTACAAGTTAGTACAGCATCTCCTGGAGAAAAGCTTGAGAGCAGCTAATGCTCTGCTTTGGGCCAGCCATCCCTTTTCGTACTGTTTTTGGAGTTACAAGGGAAAACAATGCACAATGTTCTCCTGCTTTTTTTACTGCAACCACAGCATGAACCAAGTCTCCCTGATCACCCCACTTTGCTAGGCCACCTTCTGGAACTCTGCTTACACCTCTGATCTGTAGAGCTTCCATGGGAGGAGTTATCTTCATGGCCATTGAATGTGCCTGCAGCAGCAAAAGCAATGTCACCTACGTGGCTTTGAGAATATGTTGGGTTTGGTTTACACGGAGCTGACTCAGGTGTGGAGAAGGGGTTAAGGAAAGGTTTCCAAAGCACAACATAGAAAATTGCCTAGTGAGGAAAGACAGCCAGGAAAGCATTGCTATTATACAGAAGGCAACTTTGCCCCTCTGAATTTTGTATGCCACTGCACCACAGGCTTTGCATTAAAGAAGACTTGGGAGGAGAAGACTAATTAGTTTGCTAAGATCAGAAAGGATTGTGAATCTAGGATGTAATGTAAAGAGATCGGAGTTTTGCTCTTTTGGGGGCTTTTTGATGATACACTTGTGTATATCTGGCTAAGTCAGTCAAATATCAAAGCATTTTGACTTTTTGGAGAAAAATGTACATGCAGCATCGTAATGGATTTACTGAATATGTATGGCTTTTTTCCTTCTTTTTTTCTTCTTCTCTTTTGTCTGTTTTAATTTGGTTTTAAATCCCTCTTTGAAACACATGCTACCTTTCACCGAATTGGAGGGGAGCATGTGCAATCTTCTCCCTGTGTTTTATAGCCCTTCAGGTTATGTGACTGTGGAATTGCATGCAGGAATGCGATTTATGGTACTTCTCCTCTCAAAACTTCTTATTTCTTTAAAACAGGAGAATTCAAGAGAAGAAAGCAGAGGTCTGGTCCACCAGGTCTCCAATGAAAGCAGACTGTCTATAGCTGACTCTCTCACGGAATTTTTTGATGCACAGGAAGTCCTGCTGTCTGCTAGCTCTTCAGAAAATGAGGTCTGAGCATTCAGATTGGCATCACTCTGATGTAGTTTCTTAGCTGCTACTTGACGTGCCGTCTTTCTGAGTCATCTGGCACACCAGATGACTGCCAGAAAATGAAAATTGTCAAAACGTTTAGAAATTAATATGCTGCATGTATTTGTTGGTTGTCATTGTCTCTTCACAGTAAAATGTATCAATTATGATGGAGAAGTCTTATACACACGTTGAGACAAATAGCAATTAGGTAGCTGGTATCGTACTGTCTGCCTTGAGTCATCATGCAGGTATATAAGAAATTATATCATGGAAATATATATTCATACCTGTCCTTGTGGTACCTTGGAGCTGATATCCTGCATTGAAAATTAATAGCTTATTTTGTCATCTCTCTCAGACTCCATAAAATCCTTGGCTTTTGACATGAGGAAGGCTACCTTAGCTGTGGGGCCAAAAAGATGAAGCACATCTCCACTAAAAGAATAGTTGAATTTTCAATTGTACTAATCTTTTCCAAACTCAATTATGTCATCTTAGCACTTCTTAATACTTTCCTGTAATACTGAAACACAGCTTAAACAGTTCAAATCTATTAAAACAAGAATTGTAGTGGAAAGTATCAGTTTTTAAGTTAACATGGGGTTATTTTACTCATTGATGTACCTTGCTATTTTCTCCACACTCAGGTATCGGATGATGACTCATATGTAAGTGATATCAGTGATAATGCCTCAGAAGATAACTTAAGCAATGACATGGAGAATGAAAGACAAACTTTAGGTAAGTTCAGTTCTGTATTATACAATGTTTTGAGAATTTTCTTTGTTTCTTTTTGTTTGGGATTATTTTTTAATTATCTTACTAGAAATAATTTTTTATTACAGGTTTTGAGATGTGAACAGCCTGCCATTTTTTTCTCTTGCAGCCTCAGATTTGTTTAGAACAGCACATTCTGCTAATCTGATTAACAGGGCCTGGGCACCGTTGAGTAAGCAGGATGGTGGTTCTGCATCAGCAGAGAAACGCCTATTTTCTTGGCTTCTTTTGTGCAAATCCCACTCCTTTTCAGGTCCTTTCATAGCCAAGGATGTTTCAAAGTGCACAGCCTAGCTGCTTTCTTTTTTCCAAAAAGTAATTTTTTTTCTTGTCACTTATTTTTTTTCAGTCTGTAGTTTAACAACCACATTCAGAGTTCTGTTGTTTTTAGCAGAACTCAGTGTTTAAACACATAGAATAATTGCACACTGGCAGGCCTGGTGTATGACCATAAGGATTTCTTTTTTGCATGTTTTAATCATGTTAGTCTTGTTAGAACATACACTTATTAAATTGTCTTGCTAGTTAGAGACGGAATCAAAAAAAGAGGGAGAAGAACTGGTCATAACAACCTGATTGGTTTTGTGCCTTCAGTTCTTTTCAGCTAACCACAATGTTCTTCCCGCTCTGTCAATATATTTTTATCTTCAAAAATGCTGAACAATGGTTTCTTACTAGCAGCTGTTTCCTGATTATCTCCAAGGACCAGTGGATCTCTATGAACTCGTGTATGCCTGGAGTTCTGTTGTGTTCTGTAACTGTTTAAAAATGAAGATTTTTTTTTTTTTTGAAAGATAGGAAATAATACAGCTTGATTTATCTCCTGATCTGGGCCTTAGAAAACTGGCTGTTCATCTTTTTGTAACTCTGAAGCTCTTCTGAGTTAGCAGCACCTCCACATGCTGCTTTGGTACCTGCTTCTTCTCTGCTTTGGGCAGCCTGCCACTACTGTTAATAGCAAACTGGTTGTCTTTTTTCCTACAGGGCTTTAGCTGAACCATAAATTGTGGGATTATGATAAAATCCTCTGACCCCTGTAATGTAGAAGGTCAGACCAGATGATGATAATGGTCTCGTCTGGTCTTGTAAGTCATTGAAACTAGCTGGAGGCCAGACATCTTAATCTCCTTCAGTGTTGTTCCTGGCCATTTGTAACATCTCTTGCACATCAGAACTGCATGGGTTTTTCTTTTCATGGGGGGTGGGCAAACTTCACTAAGTTATTCAGACACCAGATTTTCTATATAGTTGTTTCTCTAATTAGTTTTGTCACCAGTTTACACTTGTCAATGGACTGGTCCGGAATATGTAGTCCAGCCAATTAATATTCTGCTTTTAATCAGAAGCTGTCAAAGGGCATAGCCAAATCCCATTTCAGAGAGCTCTTTTGAACAGGACAAGTTTTTAGCATTTGCCTCCTTCCTCTCCAGATATCCCCTCATTCCTGAGGTATCTATGGGAACATCCTTCTTCTTGGCCTCTTCTGATATTAAATAAACTATTTCAAGAGGGAAGTACAGGAGCCAACCTCTTAACTCTTAACAGTATAATTGTTTCTAGTAGATTTTTTTTGGTTCATAGAGCCTATGCCAGTTTTATGCAAAAAGGAGATAAGCAGTAGAGTGCAAATAATTCACCTGTCCTTGTTACAGCAGCCTGGTCATGTGAGATAATAAAGCTTCTAGCTTGTTAGTGGCAGGAAAGATGGAAACTTCTTCCTCAGAACTTTGAGGCTGCTGATTGCACTTGAAATTGATTGCACCTCCATCTGGGGCACGGGCTGGCTTAAATAGTGGTGATGGAGAATTAGCCCTTGGGGTTATCTGCTCTTCATCACTGTTGGAAGCACTGCTGATATCATGCTTATGTCAGTGGACCAGCAGAGAAAATCCTGGTGGAAATAGTGCATTCAAGGGCAGTGATTCTTTGGGCACATGCAGCACAAGAAAGACACGCTGCCCAGTGCTTTTTTAACTCATCTAAGACAAAGCTGTGTGAGGAAACTCAGATGCAGACAGGGGTTGACAGACTGGGGCTATACCTAAATGTCTCCAAACGGAGCTATGATTCTAGGGCAGGAGCTTCCTAGTCCTTCCAAGGACATGTAAAGATAAAATATGTTCTTGTAGCATCAACTGTATTCCTCTCTGAGATGAGATGGATGTACAGCTTAGCCATGTAGTTACTTCAGACTGCTGCCTGTTGCAGAACCTTGTAACTCTATTTTGATCCCACCACACATCATTTCATGGTGCACTTAGAACTATTTATACAGTTCCAATTGCTTTGACATAGCAGCACAGGCCTCGGATATTCATGCCAAGGACACTTGACATGAGTTATTTTATTTTTTTTTTTAAATCTCTAGGAAAGCTAGGTTGCTTCAGTTTTTCAACCTTTAAAACAGGCCATTTTTCCACCAACATATGGCTGTATCCAAAAGCTAATTTTTTTAAATGCTAAGCATTATGGGGAGTGCTGTGGAAAAAGCTGCATGTGAATCTGGTGAAGTAAATCTCCCTGGTAGGAGTATTCAAAAAAGTAGGAAAAAATAGATAGGAGTTGTTATTAAGCTTGAATCTGTGAATTCCGCCTTGCCTTCTCAGAAGTGTCAACTTAATTGAAGCTCTGTCAGGGAGGGAGGTTTTATGTCCATTAAACAGATAGGAATCCATTTCAGTTACAAATAAAATAGTTGTAATATTCCCTCATTCAGAGTCAGTGGGAAGCCTGAGTCTTTCTTAGATCCTTTAAGGTGAAGGTTATAATTTTTATGCAACTTTTTTTCCTGACATTTACCTCAGATAACATACAGAAATTAAAATTTTGTTCTTAATTTCATCATTTCTATAACAGGCTGTCTTTAAAACACAAGTGAAATACTTGAGTGAATTGTGAGGGTGAAAGGAAGTTTTGACAGAAAAAAAGGATGGTTACATTTTAATGCATGTTTGCAAAGGCAATGAAACGAAATAAACAGTGAATTCACTTGTTCTGCCATTTCCTTTCTTTTCAGACTGTATTTCTGAAAGTGGAATCAGATGCAATTCTAAACGGAGAACATGTTTACCAGCTCCATGTCCTAACACGAGTAACATCAGCCTCTGGAATATCCTCAGAAATAACATAGGAAAGGATCTCTCCAAAGTGGCCATGCCTGTTGAATTAAACGAGCCACTTAACACCCTTCAGCGTCTCTGCGAGGAGCTGGAGTACAGTGAACTACTAGATAAAGCAGCACATACACCTGACCCATTTGAACGGATGGTAAATATGTTATTCCAAATACTTAGTAACATTCGATATGATTAGAATAAATACCAAAACGATCTGCCAAAGAACTGAAGATATTCCATGCCGTTTTTCTCCCACCTGAGAAAGGCAGACTTTACAAGCACGTGTCTTTATATCTTTACATAACCCCTATTTTTGACAGTTATGCATTTCTGTTGCTCTGTCAGGAGGTTTCTCTCCCCAAAGTACCTCGCTGTCCTGTAAGGTTAAACAAAGATGTAACTTAGTTCTCTTTTGCAGCTCTTACCCTGTAAGATTAAAAATTTATAGCAAAAAGGTAAGGGGAGTGTTGAACTAGTAAATTTCACTCTTCAGCATGAAAACTACAACACATCTTTTTTTTAAGGGTGTCTAATCTGGTAACACATTTGCACATAGAAGGTGGTGGATCTTCCAGCCCTACACTACTGTGCTATCTTTAGATTAACTACATGAGCTTCATTTGTTTTATTAACTGGTTTTGTGAATTTTTGGAGTTGATCCAAAATATTTAGGATCTCCAAAACCAGGCAATATGAAGGTTTGTTGAGTACAGTAATAGTGTCATCTTCTGCTGGTGCAGAACCCTGAATTCAGCATTTTGCAAAAGAACAGGAGAAAAATGCCTTTCAGGTGTTCCGCTTCCAGATGCACAAGAGCTACATAATGTTTAAGCCCATAAATAAGGGACTAACAGCTCTCTAAATTCTCTTATAGGGAAGCTATAGATTGTCTGTTAAATAGAATTAAGCATTTGCAATGTATTTATATTAAAATTAGGTTATTAATGAATGTAAGTAGTTGTGTTACAAATACCGTTTGAAAAGGCTCTTGCTTCATTTTGCAAGGGTTACAAATTAATGTCTGTTCTCAGGACAGAGAATGTGGCTATTAATAGGGGGTTTAGGTGCATAGCTTTTTTTTTTGGTTGTTGTTCTATTGAGAACATGTGTAAAAAGGAAAAGGAAATGAGCAGTACTTGCTCATATGGGAGTGAGAAGAACCTTTTTCCCTCCTTCCCACACCCAAGCATCTGGAAATTACCTCAGAATGGAGTACTCTTTGCCTTTGAGAAATTTCTGAGGCAAGATTAATGCTGGCTGTTGCATAGTAATTGTAATAGTTCATAGAAGAGCCATTCTGAAGTGGATTCAGTTTCTGAAATTCTGAAAAAAATAGGAGACCATCTACACTTTCACAACATGAGGAAAAGGGAGTGAAAAGAGAGAAGAATGGTACAAAAGAGACCTGAATTAAATTGAAGAGCCCCAAATTCTAATTCCTCAGAGTTAGGAGGAATTATGCTTGAGTTGACTGCAAAAATTTGGAAGAGTTACCTATGTCTCGGTCATAATCAAGAACAGTTTCACAATTAGGTAACAGCACACAGTAGGTTAAAGCCAATTCAATTCAAAGCGCATTAGAAATACCCAACTTGGTGAAGACTCATCCAATACTTCCTGTGCCAAGTTTAGAAAATCCATACAAATCACAGACTGTAACTATAAAAGCCAGATATAACACAAAATATAACTGTGATTTTTAAGGTTACTGCTTTGAGCTGCATGGCAGAATGCTAAGCTACTTCAGAGAGTTTTCACAAATGCTGTTTTCAGTTGATGAAATTTGTAGTGTTTGACCTTAATAACTCCATCCCTGAGCCATGGAATGATTCTCCAAAGATTGAGTAATTCTCTGATACGTGAGCTAGTGCTTAACTTGCAGGAGGCATTCACGTTTGTAGTCTGCAAATGATGGGGAAAAATACAGAATCTGATGTCAGGATAAGAACCTTGGGTGGTTTTGGTTTTTTTTCCTTCTGTCAAATAAAAATGCGTAGCAAAAATTGTGCATGGCTGTGATAAATTAATTAATCCAAATTCCACATCTGTTGTTTCCCAGGTGTATATAGCCACATTTGCAGTCTCTGCATATGCATCCAGTTACTACCGAGCTGGAAGTAAGCCGTTTAATCCCGTGCTTGGAGAAACCTACGAATGTATTCGTGAAGATAAGGGTTTCCAGTTCTTTGCGGAGCAGGTACTGTAGGCTGCAACCCTTAGATTTGCTGCTTGATACACTGCTTAATTCTAAACGCATGGCTGGAATCCTCTGGAAATGAATTAGCTGGAATTGATGGAAATACAAAATTACTTCACGTGACCCGAGCCCGGCAAAACTCAGGAGACGATGCAGAATTATAACTGAAGGAAATTGTTTTATGAGGGAAGTCTGCTGTCTCTGGAATGGAACATGACAAGCGGCAGCTTGGGAAGCAAAGGGTTGGCAGGCTGCCTGCTGCAGCAGCCAGATCACTTGGTTAAGTAAAGTGCCATTCCCCGTGCTGAAATCTGAGCACGACTCCAACAAGCATTCACATTCTTGTCATTTTCTTCTGTGTGTGATCGTTAAAAAGACTGTATCTTCAGCTGTTTAATGTCTTCTTTTGTCACAAATATTTCCCTTGTGTAAGTCAATCCACCACTAGTATTTACTATGGCACTGTGAATGTTTCTCCTTCTTGTCCAAATACTTTGTGGGCTAAACCTTTCAACTCTGGTACCGCAGCTTTGTAGCTGAAGGATGTATACAACACACCAAGGTCTGAGTGTTTATGAAAATAATTCCCCAATAGGAGAATAATTATTAAGTATGGGTGAAAAGTATTAAATTTAAGCCAATCAAGTTACCAGAATTGCTAGGCTTGAGACCTATGTTAAAAAGGGATAAAATAAGTAATCTTGTGCCTCACAAAGGATGGAAAGCTGTCTCAATCTGTCTAGACATACAACAAAAAGTACAAAAAATGCAGTGAGCAAAGGTGTACAACCTAGAAATTTGATCTGAAAAAGCTTTCGAATGGGCTTCCTTTAGAAAACAAAAAGTGGTTTTGACCACTTTTGAAGATACAACATTTTGTACGTTATATTTGAGAACTGACAGAAAGGAGCGCAATGTTTTCTTTCCTTAGTCTTGGGAAATGTCACAGGCAAGAGTAAAAATAAGGGGGGAAAAAAAGCACAAAATAGTCAAAGCAAGAATCAAATTTAAAGTTCAAGTAATGGGTCTGGTTCTTCGTTTGGTTACTTCAGTTCTGAGATGATGTGTCTAGAGCACTGCAGTGGGGAATAAAGGTTGGCACTAAGCTTAATGTTAGATTGAATTAAAGGAAGAGATTCTCCCAGGAATATTGGATTTATCAATGCAAAGGCTATTTTTTCTAAAGAAGAATTTTAATGCATGCAGGGGCTTGGGCTATTAATTATTGTTGTAATACATGAAATAGGTGACTGAGTTTGTAGAGTGATAAAGTTACTGTAATATTATGGGATGGAGGGATATTAGGAGGGGAGGACAGTAGAGGAGGAAAGAAATTTCATGCGGTTTGCAAGCACTAAATATTTCTCTTTGCATCAGAAGTGGTTGCTTATTGCTTGTTTGGGCAAGCATTTAGATGCATACAGTAAATAACTTGTTCACGCAGATAGCATGTAATCCATTAAATACATAGGAAAAACCTATAAAATAACAGAGATTCTGTTCTATTACTAGAATGAGTTTAGAATAACTCCACTTAACTGCATGACCTGACTCTGGAATGGTAACAGTTTAAGTGAGAGCTAAATTAAACCCATGAGTTATAGTGACATTTGGGGTTAATCTCAGTGCGGTATGTAAGAGTGAGTGTGTTGCACATATTTTAGAGTATATTTTTAGGGCATATTTTAGAGTAATTAGTAATTTATTTATTTTTTAAAGCAAGCAGAGGATCTTCAGTAAGTAACTGGATGTCTGCAGAAAAGTGTTCGATAACATATTTGCAAAATGAGGTAACAAAGAAAGTAAAACTGCATTTGAGCCCTGCTAGTGGTTAAGAAATTAAATTGATAGTGAGAAATAGCAATTTGACTTGAAAAGAAAGTTGTCTGTTAAAGAAGAGTAGGCATTACACATTGAGGAGTTGCTCCTGGGAAGAGTTGTTACTCATGTTTATTAAAAGGGTATTCCCTTTCAATAGTCTGCATTGTGTATTTCTTTATTTACTCACAGTCCTTGCTTTGCTCTTTTGGTGGCTGCTCTAATTCGTGTGTGTGCTATTACCCAAAGCTGATAAAATGCAGTGTGTGTGGTGAGAGTTTTGTGCTAGAAACACCTAAGGTGTCACTACTGCAATAGTAGGGGCTGCTGAGGGAATTTCAGGGCTTGGTATCTCCACTTGGGGCCCCCTCAGAGCTGCTGATTGCTGTCTCCTCCCTCATAGTCAGGGGTTTGTGGGTATTTACTGTACAGAAGAATATGTCCCTTTGGTTTTTTTTACTTTTGTCTGTGCTTAAAGTGCAGCCTCTGTTAGTATATTAAGGGGGCCCTAAGGATAAATGTAATTATCACATTAGAGGCAAGGTACAAAATATACAATTAGATTTTCACTTGATGACCAAAATTCATAGACTTTTAAAATAAGTGCTTCCCATTTCTTTCAAGGTTTGGTAGGTCTCAGCACCTTATTAATCTCACTGACTCCCCCTTCAGGACGCAGCTGCAAAAGGAAAGTACATATTCAATTTGTAAATATCATATAGGAATGAATCATAGAACCATAGACTGTTTAGAGTTAGAAGGGACCTTAAAAGATCATCTAGTTCCACCTCCCCTGCCCCGGGCAGGGACACCTCCCACCAGACCAGGTTGCTCAAGTCCAGCCTGGCCTTGAACCCCTCCAGGGATGGGGCATCCACAGCTTCTCTGGGAAACCTGTTCCAGTGCCTCACCACCCTCAATGAAAAATGAAGAACAAAAAAAAAAAACACAAGCAAAAATGGCTGTTCAAGTGTTAATGTCTTTTTTTTTTTTTTCTTCCCTCTTTTCATGTCTTGCTATTTAGGTCAGTCACCATCCACCTATTTCTGCATGCCATGCTGAATCTGTGAATTTTGCTTTTTGGCAAGGTAACTCTCCAGTCTATCACTTACTTTTACAGTGTTCGTAATATTTTCAGTGTTATGTCTTAACATGAAATATCCAGAAATTGAGAAAAGGTGAAATTCCTTGTTTAAATTGCATTAGAATGTCTTTAAGAAATGCTATCTTGTACTTACTTGCATGTTTCTTACTTGGATGTTCTGCCATTATAAAAGTGTCAAGTTTGTGGGTTCTCTTTATAACATTAATTGATTATTCTTTTCATGTACAAATGTATTCCTTTACAATCAAGTGGGTTTTTTTGGAGGGGTTCTTTAGTAGAGTTGTCCCAAGCTCTTTGTAAAACAAAGAAGCTAGAACACAGCCTGAAAAACTCCGAGTTAAACCCTGAGTCTTGGCAGATCTTGTAAACCTGTCTAGAGAAAAAATTCCAAAAAATGAACATACCACAAGGATAAATATATTTACTGTGTGTTTCTCTGCTGTGTTATTACAGTATGTAAGATTTTGTGCAATTTGACTACAAATACGGTTCAAAAAAACCTGTTTTGAAGCTTTGTTTGCTGTGCAATGCTGGTGCAGCTGTCAGCCAGTCACTCTACCTGTGTGGTTAGATATATTTTTGGAGTGTACACAGAACACAAGTGTTCCTTTTCACTCAGTTAAAATCCTTCATGCAGAGGTTTGTCAATTCTCAGTGTAGCCACATTATAACCTTGAATTCCGTTATGATTGACTCTGCTGACTTGGTTGTAGTTATTACACAGCCATATTACACAGAAATTGGAACTCTATCGTTAGTCTGAGTTTCATTGTTCCATATAATTCTTTGCTTTGTAAACAAATACAGGCACAAGAGTCCTTTTGTCCTTAGCCAAATAGCAGAGATGATTAAAAAAAAATAGCAGACATTCTGTATGAGTAAGACTAGATAGCAGCCTGTCTTAATAAAATCAGATGTGACTGATTTGTTTTACAGGTCTTGACAACAGTTACCGCTCAAATATTTTAACACTTCCATTTAGAGAACAAAGCTCTTCTGTAAACATGACCTGATCAATGAGAAGGGGTGTAAGATTTGGTCTTGATTAGCGTAGGAGTCTCTATCAGGTTACTGCAGGGGGGCTTGGGGTTTGATTTTGTTTTTAAATGTGGCCACTTGAGCTTATGGGAGATCGAGACAATGAGGTTTTTTCCGTGCAAAGATAGTTTGTAAATATTGTGGCCTCTTTTTATGGGGTTGTATTAACTTACGTGGAAAGATTAACATCAAATTAATCATAAAGGTAGCTTGTCAATGAGGTAAAGTATTTCTGTGTGCAAAGATCTGTTCACTTTTACCGTATTATCTCCTCAGTGGAAAAGGAAGAGAGTCCTCAGCAACATTGCCAGAGTAGTGCTGTCATCCCACCAGACGCTGGCCTTAGTTCATCTGTTTCAACATCAAGAAATCTCTTGATCATCTCTAGTGAGCCAGAAGACTCAGTTCTGACAGGGGCAGGGATTTTGGAAATCGTTTTCCCTGACTTGAGAAGCTGACTCTGCTTTTGCAAAGGAGCATGGACACAAACAATGGAAATGCAGAACAGAAAGTTCCAGTCATTGCAGCATCTGTGCCTGAATTAGTGTGAGCATAGCTTTGAAAAGAAAACTTCCCTTTCCTTAGTTGCCCTAAAATTTTTGCCCCATCAAGTTGCGCAGTGGTTCCCAAGATGTTTCCCATGTACTGATCTCCGTGGGACAGCTGTGCCATTTATAAGACAACTGAACATAACACAGTCTGATAATTACATTTAAACTGTTCAACTCAGCAGGACCCTTGCCTTTTTTTGTTTCCATCCCACTGCAGAAGAAAGCAAGCTAGAATTCGGCTCAACGCCATAACACTCAGGGTAGTTTTGGGCATCTTATTGTGCAGTATTGGAATCAAAACAGAATTGCTGTTTTTAAGGATCAAACTTAAAAAATAAAAGAAACCAAAGTTCCTTTTCTCAAGTGGTTAAGGATAGGGTTACTTTTTTCATGAGGAATTTAGCCCTATGTCCCATTCCAGCCTTTTCAATGGTAGGCAGCTTGGTGTGGCTCAGACCTGTCACTTGAACATAGATACTCAGGAGAGATGTAGTCTCCTAACGATGGTTTGAGCATCTGTCCCTCAGCTGGCATATCTGTCCCCCCACACCCCCCTCAGATGCATAGGAAACAGTGGTTTGGTTTCCTTGTGTTAGTACTAGCATATTTTTGAGAGATTTTTCCCCCCCTCTTTTTCAGATTGGGCAGGGAATTGAGTTCCTGGTGTCTAATACACCAAGGATACTATTCCCCTCAACTCTGAAGTTACTGTGGAAGTTACTGCCTGATTATCTAACCTAATTTAAACCTATAGCCTGTCTGCCATGCTTCTCTGCCCATGTTTCTTTCTCTTCCAGGTGTTGTTGCTCAATAAATTTGGCTAAATTTGCATTGAGATTTCTCATCTCTTTTTTGAGAAATGACGTGAGACTTGGACGCATCTTTCTGTGATTCAGACAAGATTTTGGAAGACCAGTTAAACTTGCAGAGGAAGTTGGACTAAATCCTTCTGCAATTTTGTGCCTTTTGAAACATTCTTTTGTTTCTTTGCTGTGGATGTTCTTAGTTGCTATGTTTTTGTATTTGAAATTATGCTCTTGTTTTTGGAAATGTCTGCGTTCATTCACTAAGCAACTGAATTGCTGATAAATATATGCTGTCTATAGCTTATTCAAATTCCTCTCTTTTAAAAAGGTTTTTGAGAGAGAAATTTTAAATCTGTTACTTTGCTATTTAGATAACCTACAATGTAATGAACAAACAAACAAAACCACATTCGAAGAACCACAGCATCCTTTGAACATTATTGTTATGTTACATTTTGTTATTTTACATTTCTTGAAAAGAAAGTAGAACCCAGAAATAGAATGATTCACCCATGCTTATGACTAAACTGGTCTTTTTTTTTTTCCCTCTTCCTGTTTCAGATGTAAGATGGAAAAACAAATTCTGGGGGAAGTCCATGGAAATTGTTCCAGTTGGTACAACACATGTAACTCTTCCAGCGTAAGTGCTGCAGTCGTGCAAGGCTGTTCACACACAAGCTCAGACACGCTTGCACACGCTGGAGCCACATTGATCCAGATGAGAACAAGCTGTGCTGTGCCAAATTATACTTTTGGAAGAATTGGTGATTAGAATTCAGTTTAAAAAGAAAGAGGCGGGAGGTGGGGGTGGAGGGGAATTAAAAAAAAAAAAAAAACCCGACCCAAAAAAAGAAGTGTAAAACAGAAGCACTAACTCTTCCAAGGGTTATAAAGAAAAGATGAAATAAATATCACTCCTGTGTGTCTTTAAAAAAACAAAGTTGGTATTTCCGTACTTAAGTTGAATTTCAAGCTTGCATGATAGAGGAGGCTATTAATTCTTCTGCTTGAGTGTGGGTTTTGGGGAGCGGGTGGTGGTGATGTCTTTTGTACCTATATTTGTACAAGCCCTAACACCACATGGTCTTGCTCTGTAGGTGAGGCTGATAGCTCTCATCACTGCATAAATAATTATTGCAAGTGATAACTAGAACAGTTGCATATCTGATGTTTATTATCCAAGGGAGTAAGCAACCACTGTAGTTAAATGTTGAGTATAGTTTAATCATTTTTTTTTTTTTAATAAAAATCTGCAGTGTTCCTTTTCTGGCTTGTCAGAGTGCCCACTATAGATCAACAATCAAAATCCTTTAAAATTTGGCCTGTATCTGTCCTGTTTGCAGAACCAGAGGTCTAAAGGTTGAGTAATTTTCCAATTAAATCTGTTTTCCAAAGAGAGTCTACAAAATGATTATTCTGCCATCTGAAGAGAGAAAAATAACCCAAGAACCTAACACTTGTCAGACTAAGCACCTAAGATGTTTTCAGTCATCCCTGTATTACAAGTTGTGAAATGGGCATTTCAGCCAATGTTTACTTTTGGCAACTTAAAACTGGAAAATAGGGGCAAGTAAATTGAGAGTAAACTGAGTTAAAGACCAAAGTTTATAGCAGAAGTGAAAAGGGTTTTCTGGGAGACAGGATTGTTGTCAAAGGGTTTGTTTCATAGAAGATGTGGACAAGGGACAAGGAGATGAGGCATTGCAGAAAAAAGAAAATATGCTTCGTGGGTTTTTTCTAACCAAATTCTCTGCAATTTTTTATCACAAGTTTAGCAGCTTGTTTGAACGTTGCATGAGACTTTTCTTGTGTGCTTTTTTCTTACAGTTTTAATGATCATTTTGCATGGAACAAGGTGACATCTTGTATCCATAACATCTTAAGTGGGCAAAGATGGATTGAACACTATGGAGAGATCATCATCAAAAATCTTAATGATGACACTTGCCACTGCAAACTGACTTTCATAAAGGTAACCACAGCAGTAACTGCAGCAGTGTTGGCAAAGTGGGTGGGTTGTCTCTGCTGAAGCTCAGTACAACTGTTTACAAGCTGTATTTTCCTTTAGTTCTGCTGTAATTACCTGTGGGTCTTTGAGAAATGTTACCTGTGAAGGAACTGCCACTCACTAGGTAGAGCCAGACAAGAGAAACAACAGCTTTCTCGGGTGACTTCACTTGACATGCAGGAAAATATGGGGGAAGGAAAGAAAGAAATATGATCATAGAATCATAGAATGGTAGAATAATAGATCATTTAGTTCCAATCCCCCTGCCTGAGAAGGGAAGGGGAAGTTGATGTAAGGTGGTTTACCACATACCTCCTGCAAACATGGTGGCATCTGCATTGATTCAGCAAGTGTAGAACCAGTGCTTACTTGGGGTGCTTCAGCCAATGCTCTTTTCTAGCCCTTTGCAGGTCCTTGGAGGAGCTTAAGTGAGAGGTTGTGGTGTTATTCACAGCTTTTGCTTCAGTACAAGGCACCAAGATACGAATTCCTCAGGATAAACCCTTGTACCTGAAATTAAAATTAGGTGTTGGCAATAGATTACTTCTTCCTAGTAAAGGAAAATTTATGAAAACCTAAAACAATGCCAAAATTTCTAACCTGGGGAGTAGTTTTGCAAAGCATGCTGGGAGACTTACCTGCATTTTCTGCATCTGATTGCTGGGGAAAGGCTGTGCTTTACATAGAAACAGATCATACAGACAAGAGCCAAGTACTTCACACTTAAGCAACATGGCACGCTCAGCCACAGAAGGAAAGTTTTCTTTTCTTATTTGTTTTCCTGAATACTTTGTGCTTTCTAAGAAGCATTAGGGTGATATTTCTTTTCAAATACCTATTTGAAAGTACTGTAGTGTATTGCAGAGTTGGAACAGATGCTTAGAAGTCAAATTTTAAAGATTGAGAGCCTGTGTATCTTCCACCTTTGATACTGTGAATTGTCTAAAGTGGAGGTTGCTGTGTCAGTTCCTTCTCTTCCTCTTCTGCAAATTTGGAAAGGATGTAGATAACTGAGTCAAGAGTCAGTCTTACTTTTCATTGGGCAAAATTCATCAGCTATGCTTTACCTAGTACTGCCCCCAAAAAAGCAAAATAAATAAATACGATTCTCGATGTTAGTATCTTAATTAGTGAATTAATAATACAAAAAGCAGTTGTTTGCATGTGATATCGTAAAGCAGAAAAACACTTTACATCAGGGTGCTACTGACATGGCAAAATCACTCACGCTTGATCTCTTATGCACCTTTTTGCCCCTTTATTTCTTTTAATCCTAGGCAAAGTATTGGAATCCAAATGCACACGAGATTGAAGGCAGTGTCATGGATAAAGCTGGGAAAGTTGTGCATCGACTCTTTGGGAAGTGGCATGACAGCTTATACTGTGGGACAACTTCATCTTCAAACTGCATATGGAGAGCAAGTACGTGATGAGAATGGCTGATGTACAGGACTGAAGATCTGCTTAAGAATAAGCTTACTATGTTCACCTCTTTATTAGGCCCCAACTTGTTATTTCTATGTGGAATATTAGACTTTTATCAAGCATTTACAATTTAGACCAGAAGAACGTATCGTTTAACTTGTATAGTATGGAGAACTTAATCCCATGGCTTCCTGTATTTTCTCCATTCTCCCTCATTTTCATATTCGGGCATGAAGTAGGTACTGAGGACTCTAAACAGAAAGGCAAAAAAAAGAAAGGAACAAATGCTCCCCACTTTTGGGAGTGTAGAGAAGCATTGTGTGTTTCATGTATCAAACTTTGGAGGGTAGCCCACAAAGCTCAGTTCTATAATGACAGACATATCTGAACTTCTACCAAACTTGTGGAATTTTGTCTGCTGTGGTTTGAAAAAGTGCTCTGATGATACCACGATCTTGTCACAGTTGTGCTCTGATTCACCTGAGAGAAGAGAAATCTGTTTTGTTGCAGTGCAGTTATCAAGGGGGATGTTCTCTTTTGTCATTATTATTAACATTATTAAAAACCTTTATTAAACCTTTATTATTAAAAACCTATTATTCCCTCAGAATTGAGACCGTGGTTAAAAGATCAAAAAATGACTGAGGGGAGCCTGGAATTTTCCTTCTAAAGATAATAGCATTTAATTGTAATTCTGAATGTACTCTTCTTCTGTAGATCCGATGCCTAAAGATTATGAACAGTGGTATGGATTTACTCAATTTGCACTGGAGTTAAATGAACTGGATATGCAAACTAGGTCATTACTCCCATCCACTGATACGCGTTTTAGGCCAGACCAAAGGTAAGAGATTTTAACCCTTAAATGTCTTCCTCAGGTAGTTCTTAATCTTCTGTACGCTCGCTTTACCCTAAACTCAGACAACTTTGTGTAGACACCTGCAGTGTGTTTCTATTTCTACGTTAATGTGCCTCTGAGACAAGCATTTTAATTACTTATCAAGTGATGGTTTAGTCATTATGGACCAGCGTTTCCTAAAATTGGCTCTTGCATGCTTCTAAATAACTGCCTTTCCAAAGATGTTAAAACTTCAGTACTTCAGGTACTGGATGTTGAGCGTACTGAGTTTGAGTAGCCAAAAACTCAAGTTGTTTTTTTTTTCAAGTGAGACACTTGAAACATCTTTCTGTGGTGGAATTTCTACTGCTGATAGCTTCCGAGGAGAGAGAATATAATCTAACAATGACCCTGAGCTTGTTATGAGAGTTATTTATTCTTTAAGTACTTTTTGATAGTGCAGTTGTCTGCAGATGCAGCTGGTCACCTTCCAAACACTGTGAGCTGCCTGCTGTACAGATTAGAGGCTGGAGCTCTGCGGGACCTGGCAAAAGATGGGGGACAGGAGCACCAATTGTGTCTCTTGTCACTGCTGGTGCCACAGGTTTCTAGAAGAAGGGAATATTGAAGGAGCTGAAATGCAGAAGCAGAGGATCGAGCAGCTACAGAGAGAACGACGGAAGGTGCTGGAAGAAAACAGTCTAGAGCATCAGCCTAGATTTTTCAGGTACTACATAATAATTAGCATACACTATAATTTATTGAAATTCATATTATAATTCTGATTCTAAACTGCCACAGAGCAGATTCCATTTTTTCCAGATTTCTTCTATATTCTTGATTTTTGTACTTTGGCAATGTAGAGCACTCCAGACCTAGTTAAAACTCAGACTTATAGATTGCTTTTTCACTTGTACATCCCTGAAATTCTTTCTAATTTTTTTGCCTTGATGATGAATTTAGCTGAGTGAATGTAGCATCTTTGATTCTTTCAAGCAAGGTGAAGTAGCTGGTTTAGTTTAACTACTCTGCTGGACGTCTGCTGAATTCAGTGGGATTGCCTTGTGCAGATTTGTGGACTCTGTTTTCCAGGGCTATTTTTGGACATGTTTCTCCTATATGATAGGGAGAGAATTGTGATTCAGAGGGCACTTTATTTCTTTCTGTTGTAAATCAATTAATGGGAGACTTCAGCCATCAAAAGACAAAAAGGAATGCCAGTGAGGACATGGCCTTTTCCCCTCTGGCGTCTCTGTTCTCCTGCAATAAAGGAGTCAGGCCCATACAACGTTTCACCTTGGCTTCATGTATCCCAGTTAACAGACCTGGAATCCTATTTTTTTCTCTGGATAGATAGATATTCTGTCAAGCACAGAAACGTTTAAAATAGGTGCAAACAGGAATTGCCTCAGAGCACTACTTGTATAAGGAGCTGGTGAGCCAACTCACATCTGCCAAAGAGAAGGAAATGCTGCTTCCTGATGGATAGAGACAAAGTCTAATACTTTCTAACTGTACATTCACAATGAGGAATGTGAACATGGATGAGGATTTGAAAATGGAGATTTGTGGTATAGATTGAAATAACAGAATAAAAAAAAAATAGCAAAAATGTTACCCAGTGTTGGAGGAGATATGAATTATGCATTTGTCTTTTCAATGTGATTTCTATCTTCAACAAATCACAAGCCTTGATTCACTTAAAATAATGATTTGTGGTTGTGCCAAAAACATTGTACATTAGACTAAGAGCAGCAGAGGATCCAGTGCAGTGAGTCCTGCCTCTTGACCGAGAGCTATAGGTTCTCATGGTGAGCCCTTGAGGCCCAGTGCAAACATCCCAGTTCCCTCCCCAGCCTATACTGCCTTGTTTGAAGGCTGTACTGAGTTGCACTGCACCTGGATTGGGTGCCTGTGCATAGTGCTACACTGCATTGCACAGCATACGTATGGAAAACGTGAGCTTTACATTTAATGCCTTTGTTTAATCTTTGATAGGAAATCCAGTGATGACTCCTGGGTGAGCAATGGAACCTACATGGACCTTAGAAAAGACCCTGGTTTTTCCAAACTGGACAATCCTGTCCTCTGGTGAAAGAGGAGCCAAGTGAAGATATTCTGTGCTGTATTCTCAGATCTGATTTAAAAGAAATATATATAAAATATATCTATATATATATATACATCCATATAAATACACACACACATATAATATATGTGTGGGGCGTGTGTATGTGTGTAAGTGTGCATATCTCCAGAACTGTGCTTAATTTAGAACCTGATAATCCGTTTGTTTTCTTTATTTTGACTATTGCAGTGATTGTTTGAATGTATAAATGCCCGAAGTTCTTTTTATAACATATTTAATAAATAGTACCGAATGTTAAGAGTGAGAGGGAAAAGAGGAGCTTTTACACTACTTTTCCAATGTGTGATATTGTCAGTTCTGAGTTAACTTCTGCCTTATTGAATTGCATTGGAGACAGTAGCATCTCGTAGCTGTGCTGAGCAGTCAGGGTGCAAGCCTTAGTAACTCCAACTGTAAACAGGCTTCCACAGTTCAGTGAGTAGTTCAGCTGACTTTGGGCTGGTATAAATTGCTAAACCAGATTATCAGCTGGTGCTAGAATCTGAGAAGGATCCTTTGCTGCCTGTAGAAAAGATTTAAATAAGCTCTTGTTTCTATTAGCTTTCTTCTTAGCGTTATGGAAGAGGTGGTTCTGAGCTTACATCAGTGGTTCTGCTGCCTTATACATAAAACTGTATCCGGCTAAATGTAATGCTAGAAATTCAGGAATCGCCAAAATTTTCCACTGGGAATCTTCAGATTTTGTAGCTCCCAAAAGGGACAAGAGGAGGAGATCCTTTGTACATAATGCTTGAGCACTGACTAGATGGAGAAGCTCTCTCTTTTTCCAGTAAGAAAAGTCTATACAGAGCACAAAATCCTGTGCTTCCATAGCTTCATTTGTTTTTATTAACGTAAAAACTGCAACAGGAAGACTTTTTAAAAAGTAAGCAAACTGATTGTTTTAAGCTAGAAATTTTTTCTTAGTATTTTGATATTTTCTACCTCTTAAGAAATAAACAGCGTATTTAAGATCTTATATTTAAAAAATGACCATCTGCCTTATGGAGAAGTGTATGGAGTCTTTGATCTTCCTTTGTCTGTTTGTTATGTTCAGATAAATATTCAAGTGTCTTGCACTAAATCGATTGCATCTCTTTCCTGTAATTTTATACATATGGCTAGATTTGTGAAATTACTAACCCATAGGTCAGAAATTTAGCAGGAAACAAATGTAGCAGAAGCCGCACTTTTGAATGAAGATGATAGAGATGGGCAGTATTTTTTTTTGTAGTTATTTTTTTCCATCACATCACAATGCCACAGTCATTAGCAGAATAATTTGTATTCCTACCTGTCTGCAACTCAAGCCTGACCCATGATTTTTTAGATCTGTTCTACGTGGCTGTGACTGTGGCAACTAAAGAGTTTCCAAGTTAATGTCTAGATTCTGTCACCCCCCAGCACCCCCTGCTTTTTCTTCGTGCCACTCTAATGACATAAAATAAACCCAGATGTTGTTGGCATGTTTAACTGGCTTATGACTGGAATAATTGGATGGGGCATGGACAAGGGAGGTGCCTCGGGGACTAGTAGTTTTGGAAAAGCTTGCACTTTACTGTGTGCTGTGTTGTTTTCAAGAAAACTTATTAAAATGGATCCGTGTATTGTACTTAACATGAGGGAAATACTACAAAGCTTCCATTTTAAACCAAGTCTGTGATGTCAGATTAGATGTATGTTTGAATTTTGCTTGCTGTTACCTTGAAGCCCTATTGTCTCAGAGGCAGACAAATGCTTTTTCAGCCTTTTTTCACTTTGCCCAGGAACTCTGTCTCACTGTAATTAATTCATTACCAAAGAAGTTAGTGTAATTCTTCCTATTTAATATGTCTTTTAAAGACTTGACCGTGTCAGCAGCCCAGACAATAAAGTTCATGTCAATATGAAGACAAAATCTGGCTTTTGTTTCCAAAGGAAATCTCAACCTTTGGGGGCTGTTTGGCTTTTCAAGGAAAGTGAGGATCTCTTCATGGCGCGTTCCCTTCCTGTGTTTTATTCTTGTGTTGACTGTCAGAACTTGGCACAAAAATGAGTTCTATTTGTAACTAACTTTGCTGTTTGTAATTACAGTTCATACTAAAAATAACATTCATTTAACAACAGAACCGGGTAGGGGAAATTAAAAAAAAAAAAAAAAGAGCAAAATTCGTGGAGGATGCATTAAACTCAGTCATTGTCATATTCGGCAGGTACTGTGATTACTGTCTGACCTGATGGATGGGTTTGTATTCTCTATGTATGGAGAGGATTTCCCCATACTTTGTTATGTGACCTAATAGCTGATGGCATCTGAAAGTAAAGTATTAGGGGCCAAAAGGCAAAGTTAAAGAATCGTAATGCATTAAAATCAGCAGGTGTTAAATGAAACTAAACTCATATTGGGTGTTTGAGTCATGATTTTTGAAAAATCAGACTGGTGGGGTTGCTTTGTATCTTACAGTCTGAAATGTCTGAAATACATTTGGTTGATGACAGGAAGCATTAGGCTAAGTGGTGCCTTAGATTAAATTTTCTTCAGCAAAATTCCCATATCAAGAAGGTAAACTTCAGAATTTTATTACCATCTCTACAAGAATGATGCCTGAGAATAATCCAGGGAATTTCTTAAATACATGAAGCAAAATCCTTGCACAATGTAAATCTCTAATACACATTGAGTTGTGAAAGGTCCTCTGACCCCATGTTTCCAACTGCAGTATAGTCCTCCCTGCTTAATTTTGTTTAACTCCTATCAACTGCATATTCATAAGTGGGAGAAAATTGCCTTGGTGTTACTTCTGTGTATTCCTGCATAAAAATATATTCATCATTCACAAACCTTAATATACTCTATACGGTTATTCTTGGTAAAATATGAAATGTTGGTAATTTTCTTCCCCCAAACTTCAGATGTGTTAATTGGTGCAAAACTTACATTAATTTTCCGCAATATAACTAAGACAGCTCTTATTTTTAATAAGTGACATTGAGGATTTTTTTTTTCCTCATCTACCCTGAATGGTAACAAAGAATGTATTTGGGCAACTTCACTGCTTCCTTCCATACACAGCAGTGATCCCCAGGCTGTTCAGCTCAATGGATCAGTCCTAAAATTTCCTGATGGATATTGCTTGCTGTCCCAGCTCTCTGAAAAACATGACTTTTGTGTGATTTTGGAGGGCAGTTTGAGAATCATTCCTCTAGCACTGCTTGCTTCTTGTAGCCCGCTGTAAACTTCATGTCAAGATGATGGAGCAGCTCAGGCCTTTGGGTGTTAAAACACTGACTCGGTTTTCAAATGACGCAGCAAAGAGAGAAAAGAAAAAAATATCCAGAAAAATAGTGATCATAGAAACAGAAACTCACAGGTTTACTTTCCAGATTTGACATTTAGTTTCTGGCTTTGGCAGGGTGTAAGTTTGGGATTGTGAGACAAGGGTAGCTTGATTAGGAGGCGTAAAGGGCCCTTCAGACTGAGTGCACCATTAATCCTTGCGTTCCATTCTGAATCTCTGCTCTCTCTGATATGCTTTATGTGTTCGTTTGCCAGCACTGATTTACTTATTTTACATGCTGTTTTGAAATACAGATCCAGTAAAGTACTTAAGTTCTTTATACAGAACTTGGAAAATTAGATGCATGGAAGAAAAAGTGAACACAGCCAAAATTTTGAGAGGGAACCATCCTAGAGGTCTGTTCTTCCAGCAAGAAGTTTTCTTTGAAGGAACTGAAAGTAGGATGTTTGCTTTCTTTTTAAAACCCAGCCTCTGAGGGAAGTGGTGGTGGCAAACACGCTCACCTTGTTATTTGTCAGTTCAGTGTTGAAGCCAGATCACTGCAGGGAAAGGGACGCAAAATCATGGGGCCGGAACAGGACAGTTTTGGGGTTGCACAAAGGTCAAGTGTTGGTCTCAAAAAAAAAAAAAAACCAAACCCCAAACCCAAAAACCAACCGAACAAAAACCTTACCCTTCTTACCCTTTCTCATGCCCCACACTGACCCCCCCCCAGCTTTCCCTCAGCTGTCTACAGTCCTGTTTAGGTTTTCTGTGTGGTCCCTCATATCTAAAAGTCCTTATTCAGAGTCCAGTTTTTCTCTATTAAAAAAAAAAAATCTGAAAAATAGGAAAGCAATCCATTCTAACAAGCTCTTAAATGACAAATCATGCCTAAAATCTGTAGTTGGAAGCTCTCCCCATAAACATTGTGCCCTATTTCTGCATCTTTTCCTTGACTGTGAACAAGAGTTTCTTGTGTCACTGGTGAGGGCAGTGTGTTGTGCTACAGAAACACACAGCTACTTGTGCTCAGCCTGCTCCTAATTAATGTCCTTCATCTGCTTTGGTGTTAACCTCTCCTGTCTCCTCCTCTCCAGGTGACCAGCTTTGCAGAGCAGGACATTTTCAGCATATCTTATTTTGGTCAATACGGCTACTGGTGGGTGCAACTTCCTCCAGCAGCTGTGGGTTCACAAGAAACTGCACGGGTTTATCTGGCTTGTCTGTTGAAAATCAGTAAATGCTGTAACTTACCACCAAATGTATTGCTGTACTGCTCAGTTCTTAGATACTGTTCTTGCTGCAGCTTTTGAAAGCAATAAGAGAAATTTTCCAGATCAACAGTTGCCATGTGTTAAAAAATTATTTTAAGCGGTTCCTTTTTTATATAAATTGTGGATTTGGTGTTTTTGTTGTATTAAACCAAAACTGTATGAAAGCTCATGGGAATGTCTGGGAGGTTGATGCAGGAGAGGTGATGAGCTCCTTCAGCGCCGCGCCTGTCAGACGGTTGGTATCCTGAGAATCAGGCAGTTTTGTATTTTTATGTTAAACAGTATTTTACTAGTTCCAGTATTGGAGGAACATACCACAGGGGTGAGGTATTACACACGCAAAGCTGCTAAATGCTGAATTTGTTGTTTGTTTTGATAGGGCATTAGTGATTTCAGAATGAAGAAAGGTATCTTATGTGTTAGAATTTTATCACTGACTTTCAGATTTCTGAGAAAACATTCCGTAGTCAGGATCGTTCCTGTTTTCTGCTTCACTTACTCCAAAAATTTGTAATAATGTTGGAGCACCTTGACGCGCAATTTGATTTATTATTTTTGTCTCTGTAACCAAGTTTAGTTGGATGTTAATAAATCATACCTGCAAAAGGTCATAGAGCACCCGGACTTTTTCCCAGGGGGTTGTAAGCACCTTTCTCCAAAGGTTGTTGGTGACAGCTGAAATAACTCCTAGCTGCTGTACTGATCTGTGGTTTTTACACTTTCCCAAATGGCAAGGATGAAGGAGCTTCTGTCTGCTAGAAGCCTTGTTTATGGCTCTTACGGTCTGGAGGGAAATTGTATCAACGTGGTGCTTTCCATCTTAGAGATGGTGATTCAGGACAGCTCTGCCAGTCAGGTCTCAGCTCTGTCTCCTGGTCCCGCCGTACGGCACGTAAGATGCAATACACATGGATTAGAATCTTGAAAAAAATGTGGGAGTACAGCCAGTGCAATTCCTGACCAACTTGTAATTCCAGTTCTGCAGCACTTCCCAGACTCTCTGTGTACGCAGATTTGGTGGGAGGGAGCATGGAGGTTTTGGGAAGAGCTGGGAAAATGGGATCAATAAATCTGTTACCACGCAAAATATCCTCAGCTGGTGTGCATGGCAGAATAAGGATAGAGGCCAAAATAAAACCAGCTTTTTTTACTGGGGAGAATTGGCTCCTGTTTTTTTTGAAATGCAGACGTTCTGGTTCTGTATTGGGTAAAGAATTTTGGAACTTGCTCATCGTGTCAGTTGGAATCACTTCACTGCTGATTAATTTCATAGAGATCTAATATGCTTTAAGTGGTACCTGAAATAATGAGCATTTAGTTAAAGTTTCTGGGAAAAGAGCAGTTTACAGCAGCACTAATGTGAGGTTTTTTCATAATTATATCAGGGAGAGGAAGATGGCAAGGGATCCTCCTGATCATCATCACGGAGGGCAGCAGGAACTTCTCTTACAGAGAAATGGGGTGAATTCCTCATGATTGTTCCCGGAGCTAATTCCATGCCAAGCACCCACGTGTGGTCAGGGCTGTTCTCCCCTATAGAAGTGTAAGGTAAACTGGGCTCACACAGACCTTGCATCCAGTTTATGTTTAAGCTCAGCTGTCTGCTCGTTTACAGTAATGCCTACTTTAAAGTCACTTTGCTTACTGCAAAATGATTCGAAACCACTACAGTGTGAGGAAAAACACTGACAGCTGAGCAAGTCTTGCTCTGTATACTCTGCATAGTAACTGACACATCTTGGCTTCTTTTTCTTTCTTTTTTTCTTTTTTTTTTAATGCCTCTGTTACATTTCTTTCATCTTGCAAACATTGCTCTCCGTGCTTAATTTGTTGATTCTTTTTTTAACTTGGACCTCTCATGCAGCAGATGCATAAGAATTTGTATGGTTACTCTTGAGTTTTTAAATGGGGTTAAAAGCTGGTCACATACCAAATTCTGCTGTATACGTACCAATTTGTATCTTTGCTTACTCTGTACCAAAGGAAATATTTGAAACTCTGAAGTCTAAACCCTCATTTGAGGCAAATCAACATTGCTCTACTGAGCGGAGTATAACTGAGGCTTAAGTCAACTGAGAATTTGACCCTGGTTGTTCATTGATGTAAGTTTTTACAGGCTTTTGGAACAATAATAAATTCCTGGAAGACAAGATGTAGTGCGTGAACATCAGCTGATGTTTCTGTCTGTAATTTCACAGGCTTCAGGAATTATTGGCTTTCTCTAAGTGTTAGGGAATATCTGAGGATTTTTTAAGCTGATGTTTTACTTGCTATTTTACTAAGACCTGTTAGAATTTGGAAACGGGGGGTTGTGCTTAGCTAACAATGTTTTTCTTTATAAATATATTTTTAAAGAAAAAATTGCTTTCCTAAATTATAAATTTCTCACTTTTGAACTTGTGTTGTCAAAAAAGGAAAAAAAAAAAAAGCCATGATAAAAGTTGCAGTAAATCTAGTTTGAATTACTGCAGTGTATGCCTTGAAAAATCCTTTCCTTCTTAGGTTTTATGAGGATATGTCTGCAACACGGAGATTGCTGCCTAGAGCAAGGAAGATTATGTAGATTTATCAATAGATGAGAATCTGTCTAATAGCTGAGAGAGATTTACTGTTTTGTTTACTCTTAGGTTTGTTATCATTTCAGCCATTGACAGACTGAAGGAGGAGTGAAGTTAAGAAATCATCTTACTTGTGTTCGTTGTTTATTACTTGCACTTCAGCCAGTGAAACAAATCTTGTGAAAGCAACGAGAGCTAGGTAATGGCTAGAGAGGGGGTTGGGGATGGGAAAATCAATTTTCTGATGAAATTCCAAAACAGTGCACAAGTCCTTTCATAGGAAAAATTTCTACAGAGGACTTTGTTTGAGAGAGAGCACCACAAGTAGATCAGTTAGAGCAATAGTACACAGAGAATGGTGAGCCTGGCCCTTCCTTAACTTGTCCCATTCATTTTGGGACTTCAGTCAAAAAGTAAAACTTCAGTCAAAGTTGATGGAGGGTGGAGATCTCAAGGATATTATATTCTTACCTTCTGTGAAGGGATCTGAATGCACCACGTTGCAAGAAAGGCCATAGTAAGAGCTGTGCTGTATTTTAGCCACAAAGCTTCCTGTTGCTGATGCTGGTGTGAATGTTTGGTCTTGACACCAACAGGAATTGTTTGTTTGAAATGACGGAGGAAAGGAATGAGAGGAAAGAGTATATACTGTTGAAATAAGATTCTCAGTATTGAAGTGTGTGGTCGGGAGCCAAAAAAGTGACTGCTGTTTGTGCTTTCCCAGCACCAGTTGCTCATTGTTTCCTTTCACACTAAGGCTTCCTCTCAGGACACAGCTGCTCTTCCTTCTCTCTTAGAAAAGGCACTGTGCACGCTGTGGTGTTCTGGTGCTGGTGAGGCCAGGCAGTAACTCTGGAAGAACCAAGTAAGCCCCAGCTTATCTGTATGTGTGCAATGTAACAAACCACCTCAATTACCAGGAGCTGGGTGACTCCAGCCCTGGCCACCACTGGTACAAATTTGCAGGACACCACTGCTGTGAACAAACACCTGCATTTACTTTGTTCTCCTGGGGAAACCCCTTTCAGCTTGCCCTGGAAGAGGAATTCCAGTTGTTGGTCAGTTCTGACAGAGAGATGGAGCTGACAGGAACCAGGTAATGAGAATGGGGGCTAAGGAGTCGCAAAGTAATTGGGAAATACAACAAAGGAGGCTCAAAAACCAAAAGGAAGGGACAAAATTTGTTTTAAACCACAATGAAGCTATTGCTACAAATGTCGTAGTAGATGAAAACATGCATCTGGTGTTATTTAAGGAAATACTGTTACCTCCTGCCCAAGTTGTGAGGTTTGACTGTGGCTGTGCTCCAGCTCTCTCAGCCTGACACAAACACCATCCGGCCGCCGCCGCTCCGGGAACTGCAGTAGCAGCAGGGGGTTCTTTGGGAAATTCTGCCCAAATCATTTGCTCCCAGAATCAGAGAGCAAGTGTTTTTGAGGACACTTGTGCATACAGAGGATGCAAGAAGAATTGTGTGAACCAGAACAAAGAGAATAGTTTCTTACAGTCAGCTTTCCTCTTGGCAGGCAGCGTCAGTCACAGGCTCCTCCCCAGGCATCACTTATCTCCTCCTGTTTTCCCAGTTCTGTCCTAAACTTTCCAGGTATTCTTGAGATGTGCTCTCCTTGGTTCTTCCACTCGCTGCGACTTCAAGGTTGCCTATAAATAACAAAATCGGTATGAACCGCGCTAATTTTAGCATCGCTTTTTTGTTATTGATCTGAAAATGTAACAGTAGAACAACCAGGAGGGGAAGTACACGTGATTAAATCAATGTGTAATATGTAATTATTTACAGCGAGCTCTACCTGGCTGCCCCCAGGGCTGGGCACTGCACAACTAGACTGGAAACAGTGCCACGTGCTGGGCAGTCCTATTTTCAAGAGCCCTGAAAGGGGTGTGTGTGCAGAGACACAAAGATTTTTTTTTTTTTCAACACTCAGTGACAAGTATCCTCCATTTGCAATGTTTTGTTGGGAAAAAAAAAAAATCCTAATGTTTATTATTTTAATACAGTTCATTGTTTGGCTTTATAGATTCTGTTCCGACTGGCTGAGAATCAGACAAAAAAAAAAAAGAAGAAAAATTAAGCAGCATAGGGAAAAAGACCTCATATCAGTTTTTATTATTGATATATCTTTTTGGACTTTTGTAGTTTAATGTGGAATAATATGCTTTTAAAATAACTGTTTATATAGGACCTACATAAATGTTTGGGACTCCTACACAATAGTTTGATAGCCATTCCTTTTGGCTAATTTAGGAGGAAGACCTGCTAGTGAATAGCTTGAACAATATAGCAGCCAGATGGTTTTTGATAAAGCATTAATGAGACCAGATGGTTTGTAATAAACTATTATGGAAAAAGACTTTTGAGACATGCAAGAAATGCTCTCTACTCCTAAGTCTTCATTTATCATTATTGTAAAAGAAACAAAAGTTTGAAGCAGCTTCATGCAAACTGTCCTCCATATTATTGTTAGAGACATCACTAGATGACTCATTAGGTAACCACAATCTATTAGACATCATCATTTTTGAGAGCAGTCCCAAGGAGAAGGACTTGGGGGCTGGTTGATGAGAGGCTCAACATGAGCTGGCAATGTGTGCTGGCAGCCCAAAAAGCACCAAAAGAAGCACGACCAGCAGGCCCAGAGGGGATTCTTCCCCTCTACTCTGCTCTTCTGAGATCCACCTGGAGTCCTGTGTCCAGCTCTGGAGTCCTCAGC